>BQNB010114035.1:0-21826 GCA_026074375.1 Tanacetum coccineum
GCATTTGAGACTTTTAAAGTAAATTAGTCTCAATCTTAGATTTAGAAAAGATAAAACCTGTTTAAAACATTAATAATATGAAACATATTTTCAAGAATGATTATTATTTGATAGTCTATCATACTCATAACATTTTAATGTCGATGCGACTATGATCTTATATAAACTTCTTCCTCATACAACAAATGCAAGTATTGCTTCTGTAAGTAAAATATACAATATTTGCTCCTCTAGGTCGGTGATCAAAACATGCTTGATCGCAGCTAATATCGTCGCAAGCTACCGGTGCCAAATTGAATGCGCGTGGGACAGCACCTGACAACGAAGTTTTACAAAGAGAGATAATTAGGAAAATAAATAAATGAACACTAAATGGCCTTTGGCCGAGTGGTAATTGGATGACCTAATCAATAGGTTAAGTGTTTCTAAAAACAAATTTAAAAGATAAGTGAGAAGTGCAGTGTAGGTCTAAAAATCGCTTTTCAAAATTTATAACAACAAATAAAATCTTTATTCGTTGCATTTGAGCACAATATAATTTTCTTAATAAAATATAGTAAATTTTTAAGAATTACAAACTAAGAAATATGCCAATAAAACTTAGTCAGTTGGAGCATTACTTAATTGTTTGCAAATATCATCAAATGGCTTAGCAACAACCTCTTTCTGAAAAGATATAAATAGCATGCAAGTAAAAAAAAGAAAACACATAGTTTTTTTATCCATCGCAAACTCAGTTTTTCTATAGTATAACAAGTATTTAGACTTATGTTGTCATACTTGTTAATAAGTAGATATTTATATATGGTTTTCCAATATCAAGTATTAAAAGATAGCATGAAATACACAAAATGTTTTTTTAACTTCCAAGTAATTAAATATTTATTACTTAACATCAATGGGCATTGAAACATTCTATATAGAAGTTTAGTATTATGGAGTAATATCTTTAGCTGTTAGGAAATTAAATACTTTACACAATTTTTCTTCATAGTTAAATAGCATTCATTATATTAGGAGGACGCTTATTTTTATTCGTAACTAGTTATAGTCGTTTATGCTATATGTGGTTTGATGAGAATATTTAATTATAAGGTAAATTTCATTCTGTGATTTGGTTTCTATTTGTTTTTAATGTTTAAGAAAGTCAGAAAATTTATTTTACTGCTCCGAGAGCGTGAATATGTCAATTTTGTATTTTTCGTCGTTTCCCTAAGTTTTTTTAAAAACCGTGTTTAAAGGTCGTGTTTTACGAGGTTTAACTATTATTAAAGGTTTTAAAGCAAAAATTAGTGGGACGGATTTAAAAATATTTATGAAAGTGGTGACCCGAGTTCTATGGCCAAATTTTATTAACTAGTGTTAGTTTTAAAAGAGATTAAAGATGGAGGGGTTAAAATTGCCAAATGATCAAAGTCCATTTCTATAAAAGGAAGCATAATACTTCCATTTCACTTTTTAGAAAAAAAAATTCATCTCTTTCTCTCCTCTTTTGTCTCCACGACCGGCCAAGCCACAAACACCATTACCACCATTTTATTTTTGACATGCAATACGATCCATTTACACCATATTAATCCTTGTATCAAGAGCTACGTTTCCCACTATTAAAAACCCACATGCATTGAGTTTTGAGAAAGTTAGATTTTTGGTTGATTCTTGAAGTTTTTGAGCATAAGGGTGTGTTTCTTGTTGCTAGATTGTTGTTATTAGCAAGAAGTTGTTTTGAAAAAGGTTTTGGTTTGGTATTTGGGTGTTCGTTCATACGATTTGACCAAGGGGGAAACAAAACAAATCTTTGTTCTAGCTTTGTGAATAATTACTTATGGTTATGTGTTGATTAATTTGATTGTATTATGTATATATTGATTGTTGCTAGATGATTCAAGTGCAAAATAGATTTGAAAGTATTTCAAGTATGAACATATGTTTGATGGTTTTAGTACATGTTTTTAGGCTAGTTAAACATGTTAGAATAGTTGGATTTTGCTAAAAATGTGATTTGGTATGATTTTGGGTTGACTTTTATTGACTAGAAAGTTTGACTTGACCATAGTGTGTCGAGAAATTTTTGAAATCCAAATTAGGCTTATGAATATGATAAAGGATGTTCTAAGGTTCATTTTAATATAAGGTGGGCCTTGTAACTCCTAAAAATGAATGTTTTACGGCCAAGTCAAGATTGGGTAATTTTTAGGGTAAAAAGTCTACTACGAACTTTGACTTTAAAAGTCAAAGTTGGGTAAATTTTTGAACATAGTTTATAATAAGCAAAGGGTTCGTAATGTTAGTTAATTAATAATGAAATATGAAGTTCGGATTATATTATCCTTACTTTCGGCAAACTTTCTAAAAATGGAAACTTTATTGGAAACGTGGTAATATGGTTAAGTGCGTCAATGAGAAATGTTTTTCGTCGCACTTACAGATTGTAGTATATGATTGTATATACGTAATAGTGATAAGTATATGTATATGCAAATATGCAATATATGATATATTATACTTTTAGTCACGTACCACTATATATGTATTATATAGGTCGCGGTTGAGACGTGAAGTTTATTGCGCTTGTTGATTTGATTGAATTGGATCTTTTGCTTAAGGTGAGTTCATAGCCTCACTTTTAAACTATTTTAAATGTTTTTAAACCCGCGAGGGAGATACATGTTTGTTTTATAAATTGAACACATATCATTTTGTGGTATGATGGACCCGATTATGAGATTGTTTCCGCATAAGTTGCTATTGTCGAAGTCCCTTATTTCATGAACCGTTAATTGCCTTACGAGGTGAACGCTAATGCATTAAATAGATTTATTAGGTTTGACAACCCTGTCCGAGGTTTGAATCCGTTGGTGAACACCCTGTCAAACAAACATTTTGTTATTAGAAATTAGTAGGTATATGACAATAATACCTTGTTTGGGGAACTTTAACATATGGCTTGTTAACGTTCGGTGTCATGAGCTTATTGCGTAAAAGAAAAGAAGTTGCTATACATTGCATTTGTTGCATTGTTTTCCCGAGAACTAATAATATGTTCAAAGGTTTTTACTTATTGATTAATTTAAACTCTATGAATTTCACTCAACTTTGTTGTTGACGTTTTAAACATGTTTTATCCCAGGTAACCAAGGATTAAGGCAACAATGGCGTGGCGGTGTCGTGCGTGTGGTGGATTTTATAGAAAGACTACTTGTGTGTTCCGGTCTTTCAAAAACAATGTCTTATGTTATGTTTAAAAACAATGTCTTTTATTGAAAACAATTATCTTTCAATGTTTGTAATAGACAGTGGTTGCGATTCTATAGGACCTAAACACACTTTTAACTCTAAATAAATATGGAACACATGTTTAGTAAAACATCTTATTTGGGTCACTTTCTATTATCATGGTGAAGGATGCTATTTAGTAACACCAAATTGCTAATTTCCGCTGTGCAATCCAATGCCCCTCGGGGCGGGTGTTACATAGTGGTTGTTGTTAATCACAGAAGAAGCAAAAATATAATCAAAAGGGTGTTTCTTCACGCGTGAAGGACAAAATGAGAATCGATCGTGAAGGACATCGATCGAAATAAAATTTTAATGTGTGTACTTAAATGTGTTTGGATATTTGGGATTTAATCAAGATGTAAGTGTGTTTAAAAGAGGTACAAGTAATTGGTAAAGAATTTCTATGAATGCTATCATTGTTTTAGTATAGCTTTTAAGTTTACATAGGGGTTTTAATACGCTACATCGGGGATATCTATGATTAGTTAGTTGGAGCATTACTTAATGGTTTGCAAATATCATCAAATGGCACAACAACAACCTCTTTCAGGAAAGATACAACTAGCATGCAAGTAAAAAAAGAAAACACATAGTTTTTTTATCCATCACAAACTCAGTTTTTCTATAGCATAACAAGTATTTAGACTTATATTGTCATACTTGTTAATAACTAGATATTTTTATATGGTTTTCAAATATCAAGTATTAAAAGATAGCATGAAATACATAAAACGTTATTTTTACTTCTAAGTAATTAAATATTTATTACTTAACATCAATGGGCATTGAAACGCTCAATATAGAAGTTTAGTATTACAGAGTAATATCTTTAGCTGTTAGGAAATTAAATACTTTACATAATTTTTCTTCATAGTTAGATAGATAATAGTCATGTGATTAATGTATCATTGATTATTTTTTCTTGTAGTGGTTGTTGTTAATCACAGAAGAAGCAAAATTTTCTTCAAAAGGGTCTTTCTTCACACGTGAAGGACAAAATGAGAATCGATCATGAAGGACATCGATAGAAATAAAATTTGTATGCGTATACTTAAATGTGTTTGGATATTTGGTATTTAATCAAGGTGTAAGTGTGTTTAAAAGGGGTACAAGTAATTAGTAAAAAATTTCTATGAATGTTATCATTGTTTTAGTATAGCTTTTAAGTTTACATAGGGGTTTTAATACGCTTCATAGGGGATATCTATGCTTAGTGTTTAATTTTTTTTACAAAAGATGAGTATCTATAAAACTCACTTTCACAAAAAGAATCAAAAACCCTTTACCATTACAACCCGAATTTGTCCATTCCTATTTTACAATTCACCATGGAAGAGCTTATCAATGAATTTAATGTACAATGTCGTTAAGAGTGTTAAAAAGATACCTCAACGTATTTTTTAGACATCTAAGTGTTGGAAGACCTTTTCTTGGATCATGGAACCTTGATGGCCCGAACAAATCTGTTGCTCATTAATGAAGACTCCATACACCTTGAAAACATAATAAAACTATGATTATGTAGAATTATAAATGATTGTTTATGTTGATACACTTGAATGGTTTGAAAAGACAACTTCATCTTAAATTACTTATGCGTATTTCACCTAACATTCTGTTATATTCTCGTGCACTAATAGGCTATTAGCAACCATTCATGATTTTGATTATCACCATAACCCCGTTGAACCTTACCATTATGACGATCTTCAGTTTCTTGGCTATATTCATCCCCGTACAAATTTTGAACCACTAGCCATGTTTTCTTCTTAAGTCATAAGAGGCTTATTATGTTTTTTTTGAAAGACGGAGGCTTGTTATGTTAGTAGGAACTATACCTTAAGTTTAGGTCGGAATTGTTATGGGATTTGGTATTTCATTGATCGACTATACGCATGATCACTAGCAGCATCCATTTCTTTTTAATGGTGTTTTTTAGATTTACTTATGGGACATCACCCAGATGTTCTCTTTTTGTATAAATGTAGTTCTCCATTTCTCCTGCAGTCCTAAATGTTCCAATAATAGCTTGTGCCTCTAGTCCACCTTTCATAGGTGGTTCTATCACAATGTTTTAATCTATCAACTGATTCCATACACCAAAGTCAGAAAGGTGGATTGCCAAGTTTGTGGATAAGTTTAGGGTCCTTGTAATGTGAAATTTTGATGATTATGGAGTGCATAAAATGTGAACCAGATTACGCTGATGCTTTTCTAGTTTTAAATACATGGCAGTGGGTATATATAACTAAAAGGGATATACATGGCCTGTTAGTCCACCAAACCAATAAAATCAATAGATGGGTTGGTGTATATCTATACAATGTAATATATAACATTATAGGCTAGTGCAATTTTGTGGATTCTAAATTCTTAATCTTATAAATAAAGGCACACATTAGTTTGCATTCGAGACTTTTAAAGTAAATTATTCTCAGTCTTAGATTTGGGAAAGATAAAACTTGTTTAAAACATTAATAATATGAAACAAATTTTCAAGAATGATTATTATTTGATAGTCTATCATACTCATAACATATTTGTGTCAATGCGTCTATGATCTTATAAAAACTTCTCCTCATACAACAAATGCAAGTACTACTTCTACAAGTAAAATATATAATATTTGCTCCTCTATGTCAGTAATCAAAACATGCTTGATCGCAGCTAATATCATCGCAAGCTAGCGGTGCTAAATAGAATGCACGTAGGACAGCACCAGACAACGAAGTTTTACAAAATGAAATAATTAGGAATATGAATAAATAAACACTAAATGGCCTTTGGCCTAGTGGTAATTGGATGACCCAATCAATTGGTTAAGTCTTTATAAAACATATTTAAAAGATGAGTGAGAAGTGTAGTGTACGTCTAAAAACCGCCTTTTAAAAATTATAACAACAAATAAAATCTTTATCTATTGCTTTTGAGCACAATATAATTTTCTCAATAGAATACAGTAAATTTTTTAGAATTACAAACTAAGAAATATGCCAATAAAACTTAGTCAGTTGGAGCATTACTTAATGGTTTGCAAATATCATCAAATGGCTCAGCAACAACCTTTTTCTGGAAAGATATAAATAGCATGCAAGTAAAAAAAGAAAACACATAGTTTTTTTTATCCATCACAAACTTAGTTTTTCTATAGTATAACAAGTATTTAGACTTATGTTGTCATACTTGTTAACAACTAGATATTTATATATGGTTTTCAAATATCAGGTTCCAAAGCTTCACTTGCTTGATCTTCTTAGATGATCCTAGGATCAAATGGAGCAGAGAATAGTTTCTCACTTGGGTTATAGAAGAGGAAGTTAGGTGCGAGTTTAGAATGAAGGTTTTGAGCTCTATTTATACTTGAACAAGACCAAAGAGGCTAAGGAAAGTTAGAGACCAGGCCATGGACATGTGGAGCATCTAGTAACTGAGGTGGGGAGGCTATGTAGTGATTTAGCAAGGCTAGATTAGTAGATTGAAGTGTTGGAGGTCCTAGATGCTTGCCACGGCTGAAATGATCACAAAGAGGGAGATGTGGCTTTGATTTTGACCATGGGAAAGCTATAGCAGGTGGGTAAGCAGCTTGAGGGCACATGGGAGTGATTCATGAAGGTGCTTGCACATGGGAAGAGTTTTAAATGGGTAAAAATGCAATGAAACAGGCCGCGGGTCTGTTTTGGATTCGGGTTGGATTTTAAGCTTAAATTTCGTATGTACTTGGTCATTGATGATAGATTATGTATTGTAAGACTTGTGTTATGAGTTTATATCAGTTTTCAATCAGTGGTTCGGGATTTAAAATGAGAAAAATGGGTCGTAACAAGAAAAGAGTGTTGCGGGTCAGATTTGGTTCGGTTAGGGTTTCTTTGAGTTTCTTGGCTTGTAATTCGTGTATAATGGATCAAGAATGATAGAATACTGTCCTTAGGCATTGTATAAAGGATTACTAATGAAAATTGATTGGTGGTTTAAGCTAAAATGGGTCGAAATGGAAAGAGTAAGCCGCGGTTTGAATTAGGGCTTATAATGGGTTTATTAGGGTTCGGGTTGAGTTTTCTATCTTGTAATTCATATACATTTGATTAGGAATGATAGTTTACTAATCCTAGGACTTATATTAAGGATTATAATCAAAATTTGATAGGTGGTTTGGGTTAAAATGGGTAGAAAATGAGTAAACGGGTCAAAGTTACATTTAGTGCACAATTAGGGTTTCTTGGATTCATTTCTTGTATAATTGAAGTAGAATGATGAAATGATGGTGGATTATGATTGATAATGTTGTAATTTATGTTATTACAACTTATTTGGGTGTTGGTTTGGGTTTACAATGGATAAAAATCAAGAAACAAGTCATGGTTTATTATTTAGCTCGGTTTGGGTTTCTAACTTTGGATTTTTGTAATTGCATGGAATGAGGACGATATGGATTTTAAATAAAAATGTGTATGACTTGTTTGTAACTTGCACTTGATGGACTGTACAAGATTCTTAGGAAAACGGAGGTAAAACGGCTATTTTGGATATTATGCATTAATGACTTGTACATTAAGCTTTTAAGGACTTGTACTTTGACTTGGAGGGAGTGTATATTTCAAGTAGATGGTTATCTACTTTATACATATTGATTTAATTGTTTTGTACATTCACTTTAGATATTATTCCTTCATGGAATTAGGGTTTAGAGGTATACGATAACGGTTTAAAGCCCGTTTTGATATAACGTTGCGAATAGTACATTATAGGAATAATGTACCTTGTAATAGGAATATGATTATGATGTTTGCTTGACATATATGAAGATAGGATTGCCATAGATAGGTTGCGTGAGCTCGTCTACTTTAGTTATGCAAGTTATATTATATATTGAGATATTGACAATACAAGTAATGTAATAAAGCGAAAAATTTCCCCGTATAATTGTGATAATAGTAAAATAGGTTTTGCATTTGATGAAAATTCTTGGGTTGTTATAGTCTCCACCCCTTACAGAAATCTCATCCCGAGATTTAATTAAAAGTTGTAGTGAATAGATGTAAGTACTGGGCATGACTTTAAGTTAGGCTAATCAATGTTACAAGTTCACGTGTGTGATACATTTATAATTATGTTACGTATTATAATTATAATTACCTCTTTTAACACGTCTACTTATTTCCAAAACTACGCCTCTTGATGATAGTTAATAGAATTTCTCCAGATCCTAATAGAACCTGGGTGGATAGAATACTTCGATTTACAAAACCTATGGGTTATGGGCCCACCATACTTCTGTTGCACCACTTTGATCGTAAAGAATCGTTATCCATTAACCTTTAGAAGTTAACATCGAATAAGAATGCTATCACAAGTCTTTGTCAAAATTTTCATACCTAGTGGTATTGAAATCATTTGACATTGTATAGATTCTTATGTGTTTCCTTGTTATTACGTTGCAGAATATAATGGAGAATTTTAGTATACGGAGATCATGGAATGAGCGATGTCAAGGAATGATTATGAATTTGTAAGAGAGTTGCTAATCATGTGAGATACATATTTTTGAAATGAAAAGATGATGAAGGTAATAATTAAAATGAAGGTAATAATGATAATGATTAAGGGATTGTTTGTACAAACGGATTGAAAGAAACTTGTTTGTACGTATGTTATATATTTAAGCCTACTTTAATTTTATAAATTTATACACTTACAAAAAGAAAGCGTCCAATCCTTGTAATGAGAATTTATAAATTCATAGTTCGTTATTGGTGAGAGTGGAGACTTATAATTTCCTTATTCAAATGAGAAGCGTCCTAATTTCATTTCAATAAGATGGATCATTAATCTGTCTTAACTAAGCTTAAAAAAATGAGTATGGTAATGTGTAGAAAAATGATATGATCATGATTGGTTACATCATATTTAAGATGTTGATTTACTTGACGCACATATAATCAAGGATGTATTCATGTTTGCAAGGTAATTGAGGAGAGTATTCAGGAGTATTGACCATGACAGGAATTGGAAAAAACAATTGTAGAGTTTTGATACCACCAGATAACAAGATGTAATGAAATCGTCACTTTATTATTTCATGGATAACTTTACATATGAAACTTTAAAGGAGTTGATACTTATGCTACGTGTCTCAAGATTTAGTTGAGAGATACAGTGATGTTGGAAAATAGATGTGGATATTTAGCACGAATTTGATCTTCACGTTCCTAGTAAATTCAGAGTTTCATCTTACTTTGACTAGAGGAGCCATCGTCATCTAGTTGCTTAACTTCTCGATCCATATCTCCACTGATTCTTCCACATAGTTAAGCTTGTCATCAAACCAAATTTCTTTCTTTGGAATGACGAGGGCTTTGTCACATAAGCTTTTCTTGGAAACATGAAAAGTACTGTTGTTTGTTTTTGAGCATTGACTTTTGTAATGCCCTTTCTCTCCACATGCATGACAAGTTACAGACACTGATAGCAGGTTGCTTCCCGTTGGCTGATCTTTGCTTATGCAGTTCTCTGGTCGATGACCCACCTTGTTGAAAATTCGACACTTGACAGTGCAAACTCTATGTGTGATGCAGGGTGGCATTCATTGTACACAAAGGGGGTGTCCATGTTATTTTTTTGGCAGGATAAGTCTATAGTTTCTTGGTCTTTATTCTGTGTTGGTTAGGTAATCATTGTTTATGGTTGTGTTTTGTTGTTGTTGTCTTGGTAGTTGTTGTTATTGTGATTGTTGGAGTGGTTATTGTTGTTGTGTTTGGGATAGTTGTTGTTGTTGTTGGTGGTTTTTCCTTTATCTTCAAACTTTCTTTTGTGATCGTTGATTCCTTTTCTTGCTACTGGATTTCCGCTTGTCCTGATGTTCTTGTTAGTATTGTTAATATTTGCCATGTTAGCAGCTTCTGCTTTCAAAGCAGTAGCAACACTATCAGCAACTAGTTGCCGGATGGCATCTTAAGTCATGGCTGGTGCTGCAGATGTTGATGTTCTCTTGGGAGGCATTCTATCAACATATACAAGACAACACAGAATGAGAATCCATAAAATGATATAGTCATATCTCAGATTAAGGTATGAGAAAGACTTATGATCATTCTTGCAAGATACAACAGAAAGTTTTTAAAATTTAAGAGATAGATAATGGAATGAGTAATCCGATAGGAGGCTTAGATATAAAGGTTTGAGAAAATTGAATGGTAAGAGAATAAAAGATATTATATTTCAGGATACAGGATAGAAAATCTTGATACACATAATTAGAAATGACGAGGTATAACGGAATCACCACTTGTATAAATAACTTGTCTATATAATTTACATAGTAAGGTTTGACAGGTGTCTTTTTCATAACATCTAGTGGTTGGATTATGAAAACTGCAAAGACATTGATGGTGGTTCTCCTTGAGTTCTTGATTTCCTTGTATGAAGACTCTTGTGTTGTATATAAATCATGAAAAGCTATTCTGGAGGAAAACATTCTAACAGGCATGTGACTATTAGGTTCTGTGGGGTATTAGTATTCCTCTTTTTATTGCCGGTATTTTTTCCGGTTTGTATCGCAATTGGTCCGTATCTTTGTGTAGAGCTGTTTTCCTTTTTACTGTGATTTACTTCCCAGTTTGGTCGGATTTTGACCATAACGAATTATCTAACTCTGCGAAGATAGACTCATCAAAGAGATAGTCTGATGGTGGTGTAGTTGATCTAACTGGTGATGAAGATTCTATTGATGAGGATAGAGATACTTGAGTGGTTGATTTAATAGGAATCTCAGTGTCTTTAGGTGATGAAATATTCTTGGGAGAAAAGAAATCGCGGGAATCAAACATCGGTGGAGGTATAATAGCTGGTAGAACAATAATAACTTGGGATGGTGGAATGGCATCATATGCTTGAATATACTGATCATCATGTAAAGGTGGAAAGAATAGTATGTCCAAAAGATACTTAGTGAAATCATCTGAAGAGTTAGGAGAAATGTTTCCCGGTGAGGCTGGGAAATAGTTCAGGATGTTTGTAGAGGAAAAAGTATTCTCAACATCGGAATCAGATGGGATGATAGTAGAGTGAGGGTGAATGACCATGATTCACAAAACCCAGTTGTAAATAACAAAAGTTATTCATATAATAGTATAGTAGTTATGTATCTTTACATACTTGTTCTGGAATGTAGTGGCTCGGAGGACTTTGATGGCTGAAAAAGAAATGCGGTTATAGTTAAGGTTTTTGACCTTGTTCTCTATAACCATGGCGCTGATACCAATCTGTAACACCCCCATTTTTACAATATAGCAGCGGAAGCTAATCTGGGGTATTACTTCATGGATACAACAATCATAATCCTAGGAAATAAACCGACCCAAAGAGATCGCTTTGTTCAAAAAGATATGTTAGCATTCATTTATTTCAGAGTTTTACAAAGGCAGGTCCCAAAATCTAGTTTCATACAATGTGAATGATAACAAGTTTTAGCCATCTTCATGTCCATGCCACTCCATGCCATAAGTTGTCAATTACTGAGTAAACATGCTCTAAAAAGGGGTCAACACAAAAGGGTTGAGTAAATATTATAGGTTTTAAATGTAATGGTTGATAAAGTTATCATAATGGAAATATTGGCATTACAAAGATAATTATCATGGAGATCAGTATTATTATGGAGAACAGTATTATTATGGAAAACAATTAAATTCAAGTTATCATAATGGTTATAATTGCAACGAATACAATTATTATGGAAAAATCAGGGTAACATTATTATTGTACCTAAGCTCATGACATCAATACATTAACAGGGAAGATCACCGTAGTCAAAAACATAAAAAGGCAATTCAATCTTATTTTTTATACATATAAAATTAGGGTTTGTTGTAGTTTGGGGATTTTGTTAATTTCGAGTTTTAAAGTATGTTTTTATGTTTTGTTTGATGATTTTGAGTTTTAATTAAATTGATTGATCATTTTTTAATATTATGCAGTGCTTATCTGCTTATTAGCAGTTACTATTTGGAGGGCTGATGCCATTTGCTATTAAATGTTCTCGAAAGTTTGTAACAACCTGAGTTTTAGGTCAACGTTTATCCCGAGCTATGATAATTATTTTTATACGTAAGTAATTATAGTCGTTTATGCTGTATAAGGTTTGGTGAAAATTTCCATTTTTATAGGGTAATTTCAAGCCGTGATTGAGTTTCTATTTGTTTTTAGCGTCTGAGAAAGTCAGAAAAATTTATATTGTTGCTCCGAGAGCGTGATTATGTTATTTTTGTATTTTACGACGTTTCCCGGGGTTTTGTAAAAACCGTGTTTAAAGGTCGTGTTTTACGTGATTTAACATGTTATTAAACGTTTTAAAGAAAAATTAGTAGGACGGATTTAAAATATTTACTAACATGGTGTGACCCGAGTTGTTGGCCGATTTTATTAATAAAAGAAACGCTTTGTACTAGTTTTAAAAGGACTTAAGGATGGAGGCACCTAAATTGCCAAAGTGTCAAAGTTATTTTCTATAAATAGAACCTACACACATACTTATAACTTATTCACAAAAACTCCACTCTCTTCCTCCTCTCTTCTCTTATTCGACCGGCCAAAGCACCACCACCACTATTCCAGACAACTTTCTGACATGCATTTAAATCTATTTACATATTATTGATCCTTGTATCAAGGCCTACAAATCTCACTATTATAATCCAACATGCATTAAGATTTGGAGAAGTTAGATTTTTGGTTGGTTCTTGAACTTTTCATGTATAAGGGGTGTTTATAATTGCTAGATTGTTGTTATTAGCAATTGGTTTGATCAAAAAAGGTTTTTGGTTTGGGTTGTTTAGGGTTTGTCCAATTTTAAAGAAGCAAGGGGGAACCATATTTGGTTTTTGTTATAGCATTGTGAGCTTCTATTTATGTTTATGTATTGTCAAAATTGTTGATATTGCGTGTATTATGATTATTGCTATAAGATTCAAGTGCGGAAATTATTTAAAGTATATTTGGTTATTGACCAAAGTTTGATGGTTTTGGTTTTGATATTTAAGCATGTTTTGATAGTCGAATTACTTCAAAAATGTCATTTTAATGGGTTTAGTGTTGACCAAGTTTGACCAGAAAGTTTGACCGACTCGTAGCGAGTCATGAAATTTTTGAAAGTTATTTTTGATAATGAAAAGTGATAGTATTCACCTTTAGCTACGTTTCGCTAGGTGGATCGTCACGTAACTCATAATAATGAACGTATTACGGCCAAGTCAAGTTTGGTTATTTTTGGGGTAAAAGTCAACTATGAAGTTTGACTTTTGAAAGTCATACTTGCGTAAACTTTTGAATATAGTCTATAATGAGTAAAGGGTTTGTAATGTTATTTAATTGATGACGAAATATGAAGTTCGGATTATATTATCCTTACTTTCGGTAACTTTCTAAAATTAAAACTTTATGGAAAATGTTGAGATAAAGTTAGTGCGTCAAAGGGAATTATTTTGAGTCGCACTTGGAGATTATAGTATGTGATTGTATATACGTAATAGTAATATATATATAGATGCAAGTATGCAATATATGAATTATTATACTTTTAGTCACGTACCGCTATATATGTAATATATAGGTCGCGGTTAAGACGTGAAGCTATTTGCGCTTGTTGATTTGATTGAATTGGAATCTTTACTTAAGGTGAGTTCATAGCCTCGCATTTAAATCTTTTGATTGTTTTTAAACCCGCGAGAGGGATACATGTTTGTTTTATAAAATCGAACACATATGATTTTATGGTATGCTGGACCCGATTATGAGATTCTTTCCGCGTAAGTAACTATTGTCGAAGTCCCTTATTTCATGAACCGTTAATCTCCTTGTGAGGTGAATGCTAATGCATTAAATAGATCTATTAGGTTTGACAACCCTGTCCGGGGTATGAATCCTTATGAACACCCTGTCAAACGGACATTTTGTATTTAGAAGTTATAGGTATATGACAATAATACTTTGTTTGGGGCACATTGACATATGAAATGACATGTGTATTGTTAACGTTCGGTATCATGAGCTTATTGCGTGAAAGAAAAGAGATTGTTATACATTGTATTCATTGCAATGTCTTCTCGAGAACTAATTATGTTTTCAAAGATTATTACTTATTAATCATTTTAAACTCTATGACTTTCACTCAACATTGTTGTTGACGTTTTAAACATGTTTTATCCTATGTAACCAAGGATGAAGGCAACGATGGCTTGGAGGTGTCATGCGTGTGATGGATTTGGTGAAAGACTACTTGTGTGTTCCTTGTCTTTCAAAAACAATGTCTTAAGTTGTTCTAAAACAATATCTTTATTTTGAAACAATAGTTTTTCAAATGTTGTAATAGTTGTGGTTGCGATTCTTTGGGGACCTCAACGCGTTTTACTCTGATTAATAATGGAACACATGTTTGTTAAACGTCTCATTTGGGCTGTTTTCTATTATCTTGGTAAATGGTGCTATTTAGTAACACCCAATTGCTAATTCCGCTGCGTAATCCAAAGTCGTTTGGTTGGGGGTGTTACAGAGTGGTATCAAGAGCCTAAGGTTATAGAGAACCAGTTCGAGTCTTTTTGAAAACCTAAACTATGACGCTTCTACACACACGTCAAGACTCCTCGTTGCTATTGGTTACATGTGAAAAGAAAAGGTATATTTATGTATGTGTTGTATGTATAAATTGTTATGTATAGGTATATTTATGCATGTGTTGAATGCATAAAGTGTTATGTATTGGTACATTTATGCATGTGTTGTATGCATAGAATGTTACGTGATTATATGATAATTATTATTATATATGTTTGGAGTATAATTGAGGTATATACTGAACGAGAATGTCATGAATCATAAATTTTTGTTTGTTGCGCATTTATGCGAACTGTTATTTTGGATAATAGTGTTCCAATAAGAATAACAAGTGATACGCTATTGAATAAGTATTATATGATATTTTTAGATTATCATGGTGAACGTAATTCCTCCCGATCATGTAGATGATGTACCCATTGTTGAGCCGAATCAACATGATGATGTTCCTGTTGTTCCCGAGCCTGTCTTAGTAGACGAAGACGAGGAACCAGAAGAGGAAGAATTTGAGGAAGAAGAACCTCAAGAAGAAGAAGATGATATGGAAGTTGACATCGAGGAAGATAAGAATGAGTCAGAGTTGACATATCACTATGAAGAGGTGGATCCTCTTAACCCTCTGCCGCATGCTTCTGATTTAGAGCCTGAGGATGTGATTAAGGTTGAGAACACGATTGAGTCAGAGGATGAGACTGTTCCTGCTAGTGTCCATGAGGTAGGTGAGTCGTCTACTGCCCCTTTCCTTCGAGAGGACAGTGTTGGTCTATTGCCTGGTCTCATGAGGAGGGACATTAACTCTCTTTTTGGTCGGATGGCTTCTCTTTCAAGACGACTATGTGGTTGCGAGACGGCGCATGCATTGGTCAAAAAGAAAGGAAAAGCAAAGGACGAGTATTATGGTAAGTTGATTTTGGATTTGGGTAATGAAGTGCGTTCTAGTGTGGAGCAAGAAACGGCTAGAATGGAAAAGCTGGTTGAAAAGCTTGGTAATGCTGAAGAAAAAGCTGAGTGTAAGAAGTTAAAGAAGGAACTGGAAGAAGCAAGGTTTAGTAACACATTTCTTCGTATGCAGAACGAACGAGTCGAGAGAGATCTTTATTGGACTAGAGTTCGAGCTCATGAGTTCTATCGAGAGATGATTCGTAGGGGATTTGTGTTTGAAGAAAGACCGAATGAAGCCATCGATGTTCCAATTGCATTCGAAGAAAGACCAAGAACCGATAACATCGAGTCTGCATTTGATTGTGTTGGAAAGAAGAGTCTATCATCTGAGCCGCGAGGATCTCCTCATGATGCTTAGTAGCTTAGATTCATTAGTAGTATCTTTATTTTGTAATCACTAAGCTAAATCCTCAGTTAGTAGAATTAGTGCTATTGGTTGTAATGATTTGTATCATTTCATGAACAATGCAACTATGTATTAACTCTTTTGTGATGAAAAATGAATGACTATCTTTTGATTACTACTTGATGTTGTGTGATTGATTTGTCATTGTACCATGTTATGAGTATATCATGTTATGAATGCTTATCAAGTTGTTTTCTATGTGACGTGACAGAATCATGCCTCCAAAGTCTACACCTTTGACTCAAGCTGCCATTCATTGAATGATTAAGGAAAGTGTCGATGCTGCTATCGCTGCTGAGCGGGCTAGACATGCAAATGTTGGAAATGATGCTAGAGGGTCTGGACCAGTTAGAGGTCAATATGCCTCACCTATTGTTCGTGAGTGCACTTTTGCTGGGTTTATGAAATGCAATCCTACTGTTTTTCACGGTACTGAAGGAGCTGTCGAATTACGAAGATGGTTCAAGAAAACTGAGAGTGTTTTTGGAATCAGTGAATGTGCAGAGGGCAAGAAGGTTAAGTTTACTGCTGCAACACTACAAGGGCCTGCTTTGACTTAGTGGAATGCTAAGGTTGAAACCATGGGTTTGGAGACTGTGAACCAAATGCCTTGGACCGAAATGAAGCAATTGATGACTGCAGAGTTTTGTCCAATAGAAGAACTTTAAAGAATGGAGCACGAACTGTGGAACCTGAAGGTCAAGGAGTATAACATTGTCGCTTATACTCAAAGGTTCAATGAGTTAGCTTTAATGTGTCCAAGGATGGTTGAGCCAGAAAGTGTGAAGGTTGATGCTTACATCTGGGGATTGACTGATAACATCAAGGGTGAAGTTACTTCTTTTAAGCCTGCCAACCTGAACGAAGCTGTGTGTATGGCCCATAAGTTGATGGAACAAAAATCGCAAGCTAGAGATGAAAGAATTTTAGAAGGAAAGAAGCAAAAGTGGGAGAGCTTTCAAAGTGGGAATAGTAGTTGTAAGAGCAACCATAAGGATAACTCATGCTAAACTTTGCAGAATAACCAAAAGCAAAGGAATGCGCGAGCTATGACTACTGCTCCTACTGATGGAAAGGTGTCTTCTGGATCACTTCCTGTGTGTGAACGTTGTTTTACTCGTCATGTTGGTCCATGTACGATCAAGTGCCACAAGTGTGGAAAGGTTGGGCACAAAGCAAGGTATTGCAAGGACAAGAATGTTGCCACGGGTGCAAATGCTCAGCCTATTCTGACTTGTTATGATTGTGGTGAGCAAGGTCATACTAGGAACCGATGCCCAAGGAAGGTTAAGCAAGAAGAAACGGGAGAAGTTTGTGGCCGAGCATATGCGATTAAGGATGCTGAGCCGCAAGGTCCGAATGTGGTTACTGGTACGTTTCTACTCAATAACCGCTATGCTTCTGTTTTATTCGATTCGGGTTCCGATAGGAGTTTTGTGGATACTAGATTTAGTTCCATGCTAAATATCAAACCGGTTAAAATAAAAGCTAGTTACGAGGTAGAGTTAACTGATGGAAGGGTAGTTAGTATGAACACTGTTTTGAAAGGTTGCCCCTTGAATTTAGTGAACCATATTTTTGAAATCGATTTGATGCCAATTGAGCTTGGTACGTTCGAAGTTATAATCTGTATGGATTGGCTTGTCAAGCACGATGCCATAATCGTCTGTGGCGAGAAAGTTGTTCTTATACCGTATGGAAACAAAACGTTGATAGTCGAAAGTGATAAGGGTGTGTCTCGACTAAAGGTCATATCTTGTATTAAAACCCGTAAGTATGTCGAGCGAGGTTGTCATTTGTTTTTGGCACACGTGACGGAGAAGGAATCGAAGGAGAAACGATGGGAAGACGTGCCTGTAATTCGTGACTTTCCTGAGGTGTTTCCTGATGAGTTGCCAGGACTACCACCGCCAAGGCAAGTATTATTCTTAGATTGATCTTAAGTACCTGTGGGTCTGCACCTGTTACAATCGATGCACCGTATATATTGGCACCCCACCTCTGAGATGAGAGATGTTGTCGGTTATACTGCGAGAGTTGCTGGAGAAAGGTATTTATTGTCCGAGTTCATCACCGTGGGAAGCACCGGTATTGTTTGTGAAGAAGAAAGATGGATCTTTTTGAATGTGTATAGATTACCGCGAGTTAAACAAGTTGACTGTCTAGAATCGTTATCCTCTCTGAAGAATCGACGATTTATTTGACCAACTTCAGGGTTCTAGCATGTATTCTAAGATCGATCTACGATCAGGATATCACCAGTTACGCATTAAAGTAGAGGACATTCCAATTACTACATTTAGAACTCGGTATGGACACTTTGAGTTCCAAGTGATACCGTTTGGATTGAAAAATACGCCTGCTGTGTTTATGGACTTGATGAACCGAGTATGCAAGCCATATCTTGATAAGTTCGTCATAGTGTTCATCGATGATATTTTGGTTTATTCCCAGGACAAAGAAGAGCACGGAAAGCATTTGAAGACTATTTTGGAGCTGCTTAAGAAAGAGAGATTGCATGCCAAGTTTTCAAAGTGTGATTTTTAGCTAGATTCGGTACAATTTCTTGGTCATGTGATTGATTGTAATGGTGTTTATGTTGATCCTACCAAGATCGAAGCCATTAAGAATTTGGCTGCACCAACGACGCCAATAGAGGTGAGGCAATTTCTTAGATTGGCTCGTTACTATCAAAGGTTTATGGAAAGTTTTTTTATTTATTTCTAGTATGTGTTTAATTACACATACCTTTTACCTTTAAAAACGAGCTAAAATAACCAAAAACGGACTTAAAATGCCAAATATATGCTTGTTTTGCTAATTGTATTGTGCAGGAACGGATAACTAAGAAAAGGACGAAAAACGAAGCCAAAACGACAAAACCAGACTCGGAATGGAAAAGCAGGAAAAGACAAAGTCAAAGTCCAAGCCCAAGCCTGAAAAAGTCAACAGAAAGTCAACCTAAGTCAACCCCGAAGCCAAAAGTCAAGAAAAGTAAGTTTAGGGACTAAACTTGTAAATCCCTAAACTTACATTTAAAGGAGAAAAAGAAGGAAATGAAGAGAAGGGGCAAATCTGCCAACGTGGGAAAGTTAAACTACAAGGGCCAAAGCTGCCAAAAGGGAAATAGTTCTACTACCAAGGACGTGTACTGCAATTGTGTATATAACCCTTAGGGGGTTATATTGCCAAGTCCCAAAACCTTTAACATAACAAGGACGTGGGGTGTAAGCTATACACACACCATGAGGGGCCATAATTGCCAATTCCTCAAACTTCAACCATAACTTTTAAAACACTATACATCTCTCCCAAGTGTTTCCCGCCTAATCCCTAACCCCACACAAACTGTCATTTTCCACATTGGTTGACTTCCCACAAACATCCAAACCTCTCACAATCTTAAACCCCACATACCCACATGGGATTGCCATGTTGGCAATCCAAACCCCTACCACCATTGATCAAGGGTTGAGAGTTTTCGGCTTGGGCACCAAGAAAAACCAAGGGCCAGGATTCATTGTCTTTGCACACCCACAACAAACACACTATCTTTTTGTGTCTACAAACAAGCACAAATGCAAGAAGACAAAGAGAAGAAAGAGCTAGTCGTTTTTTTTCTAATATAAGCTTTGTAAAGCCCTTGAGGCTGAGGGTAGTTTTTTGAGGAAGTTTTTAGTGTTTTAAAAGTTTAAGTGTTAAGTTTTAAGTTAAGTTCTCTTATGTACTTGTATTTCACATTTTTAATGCAATTCAGTTAAGTTTTTCTTATTTGTGTTCTAAAGCTTCAAGTGTTTCTTAAAATCCTTTAAGCTTTCATTTAAGCCATCTTTATAACCTGTTTTTAGAAAACCTTTTAAGGAAAATTCAAAAAAAAGAAAGGGAACAAAGTACTGTTGGATTAAAGCATTGGGTGAATAAGCAGAATTGGATGGCTTATTGGTTTTAACTTAGTTTAAGCTTATTTATAAGCTTTGGGTAGGAAATTTAGAGCTTATTAGGTTCCAAGAACCCTGTTTTGAGCAAGGGTTAAAGGTACAAATCCTTTTAAATTTTGCTTATTACTGTAGCATAGCTTATTTTTTAGCTTATTACTGTTTTTTGTGCTTATTAGTGTTTATTAATGTCCAAATATGCCTTCTAGTCATTTCATTTCATGTTTATGCAATTTTATTAAAAACTGTCTAAAATTAGCTTGAAACTGTCCCTAGCTTATTATCATTCTTAAGTGCTTATTTGTGTAACTTTTTACCTTTTTATTGTTTAAAATTGTTTAAGTAGTAGTAGTCTTTCTAAAAATTCAGTTTAACTTAGCTCTAATAGTTTTAAAAGTCATTTTTAAAATATTAAAGAGGTGTTTGGGTCAACACTAAAAACGGGTCAAAATGGTTTTTGGTATGGGTTGTGGTCTCTAGTTAGTTTTAGCTTAAGTATTAAGCTGGTTTTAAGCTGTTTTTAAAAGCTTTTAAGTTTTAAAATTGTTTTTCAAAAGTTTTCTATGTCATCTTAAAACTGTGGTGTTTTAAAAAAGGCTACAAGAGCTTATTTCATAAGCTCTTGTAATCTTTAGTGTTAGTGTTAAAAAGTTGTGTTTTTATGAGTTTAAAACAAGCTGTTAAAACACTTGGTGTCATTTGACTTGTTAAGTCAAAACCACCAAGTTTTTAAGTGTCATTTTTTTTAAATCTAAAAGCCCTTTTTCACTCTAAAAATTCAGCAGGTTTAAATGTGTTGTAGGAGCTCAAAATTTGTGCACAAATCCATTTGGTAGAATACTTTAGCTGTTTTAACTTATCTTTTTCATTTAAGCTTATTTGACAGCTTTTAATAAGCTGTCAAATAAGCCCTTGTGTTAGCACTAAGTCTCCCCTGGTGCAAAGGGTTGACTTTAAGCCCTTGCATTTTAGCTTTTTAGTGAACTCAAGCCCGAGATTTTGGCTTATTTTGTGAGCCCATAAGCTCCTTAATAAGCCCTCTAAATCTTAGCCCTTGAAAAGCTCTTTAGATAGCTTATTTTTAAGCTATAAGTTGCCCTTTGACTGTTTCAGCTTAAGCTTTAGTGTAGGGAATGCTTATTAATTTCCTAGCTTATTGAGCTTAACTCAATAGCTTATTTGTACTCCTATAGCTTTTTAGGTTAGTGTGTTAAGTGGAGTGCTTATTTTTCATTTCCTTAGCTTATCTAGGTGTTAACAGTTAGTAAAGCTCTTTAAGCCCCTTAAGCTCACCTTTTAGCTTCTGTCAAGTTAAGCATTTTCAGCTTATTTAGTTTAGCTTTTAGACCTTTAGTGCTTATTAGGTTAGTTTAGTCCCTCCCTTAGCTTATTTAGCCTAAAGTCTTAGCTTTTTGGTGCAAAATGTCCAAAAGGCTTAGCTTTTTAAGCCATTTAGCTCACCTTTAGTTTCTGTCACTTAAGCTCTTCTTTAAGCTTATCTTAGTTTTTAACCCTTTAGTACTTATTTAGGCTAGCTTAAGAATTCTTTTAGCTTATTTTTCCAAGTTTAGCTTATTTGTACCAAGTGTCCCAATGACTTAGCCAATTTTTGCCCTTAAGCTTATTTTAAGCATTCTGTCATTTTAAAAGCTGTTTTAAA
>BQNB010114036.1:2822-21826 GCA_026074375.1 Tanacetum coccineum
CAGGAACCGGAGCCTAACAGATCCGTATTACACCTAATTCGGATCTAATCAAGGATCGTCCAACTTTTGTATCAACAAAAGCTATTACCATCATTGAGATATCAGCCAAACAACACAGCCCTAAATTCTGCCCCAATCTAAATCAAATTCTAACGCGAATTAAGTCTAACCAATTACACCCATAAGCTTCTAATTAAACCCTAATCATTGCAATATGATTAAACATCATTAATTTACTGATTTTACAAAACCCTAATTTTTTTCTCCTCTTTTCTCTTTGTTCGACCGGTTATACCAAGGGGGAGGGTTATGGGATTTTATTTTGTATTTATAGGCGCCCAACTAATTATAGATAAAGTCTAATTAGAGTTTGTTTCCTTTTAAAATTCTTTTTCTTCTAAAATTTGTTTTTTACTATTCATGTAAAAAAACATATTTTATTTATTTATTTATTAATTACTTAATTATTTGTTTTACCTTAAGTTTTTATAAAAACCTAAGCTTATTTAAGTATACTTTTTTTTGCGTAAACGCACTTTACTAAACCTTTAAAAATAATTAACTTTTCATTTTTATTAATCCTAACTTTCCAAAAATATTTCATATCCTTACTACTAGAACCTAATCTCATCCTAATATTACTAACACATGAATACGTATACGTATAATTACTTCACCACAACATGTCACATAGAATACGTAATCGCTCAAAATTTCTTAAGCTCATTTACATATCACTTAAAAGTGAATGGTAAATCGCACTATGCTACCTCCATCACAATCACACCTCAATGAGATTCTCACACTCACTAGGTTGATTCACAAACCTCATAAATCACATATAGAACAACCATTTATTATAACATCAAAAAAATTAGCCTTACTTATAGAACAAGTTTAGTTTGGTCAACACTCCGGTTTGATTCCTGCTCAGCCACGCGTTGTAAACCAGTCTTACCCTACTTTGAGAAATTATCGGTAACGAGATTTTAACTAATCGAGGCATTAGCACTATTGAAAAAAAAACAACTGAGGAACTAGCCCTCATTTGATCCCTTGCTGTTCCTAAGTAAGCTCAGGACCACGCTTCGATTCCCAACGAACTTTCATAGGTATATACTTCGCTTTTACTCGTGACCTCTCAGACACAACCTTAACTGTTCCTTGGACAAAACAAAAGAGTCTTGTCAACCTTATCTCGAACTAAATTCCAAAATCCGAACCCAACTGTAATGCTTTGCTTACCCCCAAAGGGTGCAATTAGCAAACTACAATCCCCAAATCGAAAAGAAGCAATCCCAATAATGTAACTCGCTCGTCATCGTGATAACTTATCAAACCATTAAGTTATTTGTAACAACGTGTTTTATTTCTTAAACTCGAAAACCTCATCAAATCAAGACCTGCTCTTGAAATTATGATATTGATGTTACAAAGCTCTAAGTATCTACAGATCACGGCAAATACAGGTTTACTCAAACTTTCTGACTCCACAATCCAATTTCTCGAATACTCGGCTCATTAAGACGAAATTCTCAACCGAAACTGTTGGCCCAAATATATACAAAAGATCTCATATGGTCTACATAAATCGGTTATAACTGGTCTTTCTTTCAAACGTACTTCACCTCTCCAAGGTGGAGACCTTCAAACCACACATAACCTACCAGCATTAATTAAAAAAAAGTTTTTTCCACTTGACTACCAAGCTAACACTTTCGACAATTTGATGCCTCAAGCCTTTCCTGATGATTCACCAAATATCTTGTTGGGTTGTTTCTGTTTACCTAAATTCGTCCATTAACTCACTCTCTCCAGTTATGGCCCATAAAACGGTAACCTACATTCCTTTTTCATTCCATGCTTTAATGAAGCACATCCATATTCGACTGATTAATCCCATTAGGAAAAAAACTCATCTCGCGAAAGTGAGTATTTCTATTACTCTAAAATTTTTTCTACATACTTGTCCTTCAAGACTTGCTAGAGTGGGGTAACTTAGTCAGCTATTGACTACACCCAAATCGCATCGTATCCAATTCTCACATTGGTAACTTTGACAAAAAATTATCCTTAGTTATCCTTTCCCACTTCTACTCGGGTAACTCAGGTTGTAGCAACAATCCTAAAGACCCTTGATACTCAACCATTGATTAGTTAACCTAAAACCACACAACATCGTATCGCCTCAGGAATGGATTAGAATACCTTTGTAGTATACGCTCTTCAATAGCCAAGGTCCTTACATCTCTCCAATAGGATCCGAAACCTTTTCTAACCAATATGAAACCATCTTATCTCTTTTCAACTCGTTGTGTCCAAGCCACGCAACATCTTATGTTAACGCGTTCTTGCTTTGGGACATCTTATTCTTATGCCACAAACATCCTTTCTCAAAAACATAGATCGGATCGTCGTACATATATCTCGAACTCAATTACTTGCTTCACTCCTCTCCTAATCCTTCGGTAACAACATCTACATTTTTCCTTTTCCCAGATGGTGACTTGGCCTCGAATCAAACCCACTAAATAACATCCATCATCCCTTTGCCTCTGTTCAATCCTTTTCGATTGAAGGTGTGTTGGAGACATTCATGATCCGTATAAATTAATATCCATGTCTCGTTCACTTAATGCTCTTGGCATTATAAGGCAACTCACCCGTTAGTCTTGCAAGCCTTTCATAGAACCTTAAGTTGTCGCGATCGTAACAAGCAATCACCTTTCTCCCTTTTTCCAAAGCATGCTTTCAAATCCTTGCTTCGTACGTCATAATATACTACGAAATTGTCTGCTCCTTCCGGCAATGCAAGAATGATCGGACATCTTTACCCATTTTATTCCTTCTACATTAGATAGCTTCTCTTTGCTCAACTTACAAGTTGTTGGAAAAAACTTCAAGTGCATCTTTCTCTTCATTCAGATGACTCATGGATCCATCTTCACGTGCGACTCTACTCCTCCTTAGACTTTGGGTCGGTTTAAAAAACTCGTTTGTATTTCTAAGTTAACTAGCTTATTGTCTATATTCGGCTATGCACACCAGGATCTTTAACTCCATGAAAAAAAAACGCGAGTCATTGGTATTAACCCAAAAGGCATAGCCGTAAACTTCAACGTGTCCATTACGCATCCTAAAAACAGTCTTGGCTACGTCATCCCCGTGCACCCTCCATTGGTGAACATTTTTTTTTTATTTTTTTCACATACGAATTTTCTATCTCACTTTCTCGAGATATTCTATGCACCTTCCAAACTACCTACTTTCTTCCTACCAAGCAAACCGACACTTCCAACATTAAGTTACCATTCGAAATCCAACCCCTAACAATTGCAAATAATGAAATCATTCAAGGAACTCTTGCACTTTCTATAGACGTTCTAAAGACAAGAGCATATCGTAACATCGGAGTATACGCTTCCTTGTACTAAATTCAAACGAAATCTATTCTATGACGAGTGTAAAACCTACTAATTCTATTAAGAACACATTAGAGGCCTCACATATACAAAGATATCACATAATCTAACTCATCTTCCTGGTACTCCTACGAGACCTCGTCATCCTCTTTAGTTCGTTTTCTCCCTCCCGAACCTTAAGCACTTCTTCAAATTACCAAGCAAAATTTTTTGTTTTTTAAAAAATTTCTATCTCGTGGCATACCCTCTCAAGCCTAACGTTCTCAACAACCATTTTTCCTATGACTCATCAGCACTTCATAACTAAGAGGTACTTAAATCAAAAGTAAAACGAGAATTCTCTAATTCAATTGGGATCGCGAATATATTTCATTCGCTTCGCTACTATCAATAGCACCACACTGAAGATACGTCTAACATCTACTCTAGCTCCAACCTTGGAGGAAATTTCAAACTTACATGCACCAATGGTATGGACCAAAATCACACGATTCCAAAGAAAAAAATCAAACCGAATGTAAACGTCTGACAAGAAGTAAACGAACCTCCGACCTAACCAATCACAACAACTATTTCTAGTAACACCCCCTAAGAATATACCACGTACCAAGACCCATTAATTAAAAGATTAAGATCCTTTGTACCCAAAACCAAGTTTTACCAAGGGAAACTTTCCTCAAACCTCTATGCCCATTAATTTTAAAAACAATAGAATCACCTTAGTTAATAATGCAAATTAATTTAGTGTAAAAAATAAATTTAATAAATTTCATAAACTTATTTTAATTATGGTTTTCATTAAAGAAATCAAAAGATGATTGTAAAATATGTGTTGCATTTTTTTTATATAATTTTTTTTATAATGAAGTTTTTTTAAACCTAAAACAATATAGTATCGACTACACCAAACTTTACTTTCAAATGGATTTATGACTCACAACAAAAAAAAATCAGGATAGCAAAATAGACTCACAAATACCTTTAAGAATTCCATACCAACAATATTAATTTACTGAAACGAGACCGACAAGAACTCTTGCAAACCAAACAAACCATAAGGACTCATCCATACCAACGGTCTTAGAACCAAACCAAAAAGTATCGTCACCTTTAGACAAAGGAAAACAATCAAAACGCCAAACGGAGAACATAGAACACCAGTTATATGCTTACATCTTAGAATACCAACCACAAGGTTGGATATCTCATAGACACGAGATTACGAACCAACTTAAGAATCGCGTACGACAATATACAACAGGTATCCGAAGTATCACGCATAAGACTAGTTGTATGGGAACAATTACCTCTAAGCAACCCAACCTAATTTAAATTCGCCCTATCTGTTAAGAGAGGAATTTCTCTAACCACACAAAACATCCTCAAACAGGATCTCACTCTCATCTACATACCCATCTACACAACTATCCAGACTTCTTCCGTACCATATAATTACAAAGCAACAATGATCAATGCAATCAAAGTACAAGTCCACGTGTGTTGCCTTTATTATTAATGTTCGCGACATTAATTATACTTTAGCTCAAATTTTTCAAACATGTACTTATTACAAGACCACACATCATCATTGATAATACACATCTACCACATAGCAACTTAATAATAATCCAAATATAACTCAAAACATGATATTCCATCTAACAGCACCATAAAATCCCAATCGACCAACGAATCACGAAGTCACATCGTGACCAAAAATTAAAAATCTATCTCGATTATTGCAACGCAGCGAGTTGAAATGATATATACTTAGTTTGGGCCTAGATTGGGTTTGACTCTATTCTCATCTCAAAAAGTCCAACCCAACTCCGCAAGTCCAGTGAGGTAAACAATCTCCCAACGATATCTCCTAGGGGTAGGATAGACATGACTAAAACACTAACAAATGGGTTTATAACTATTAGATCCATATGAGAAAAGTACATATTTCATATTTTTTAATATATGTAGTAATTCAAAAATAGAAAGAATTTAAAGCTTTAGGTCAGCGGAATACATTCGGTTTATACATAATAACACTTATGTCCTAAAATGCAAACTTATGAGGACCCTTTTAAGCTATTGTCTAGGCTAACCACCCTAGTTCTCTATAACCAAAGGCTATCGTTACCCAATCTGTCACACCTCGTTTTGCATATTATGATCCACTATACTAAAATATCATATCACACACAACGGGACAGAAACATGGCCCACGATCCCATACACATAAACTACAGAATGCTTAAAAAAATGCTAAACACCGACAACAAGAAAAGCATCATTTCACCCAAAAATAACTATGAGAAAAAGGGGCTATGAAACTTACCTTTGGCTTAGCTTTCAAAAGATTCAACAAAAAGCTACACAAACAAATTAGCCTATTATAAACAATAAAATAACTCGTGGTTACAAGCTACTAGCCAAAAGCTTATAGCAAATGTTGCAATCATTTGATGGATGGCATAGGTGTTTTGTTTCATCTTGGGTCTCCCAGACTCCACTGCACGACATTAACACCTATTCGTGTTACACATTATTTCAATAGTTCTTACAATTTAACACGAAAACGCAGAATTTTGAACTCATATTTTACCTTTTTTTAATACAAACCTACTGTGCTTTATAAATTTACCAAAAATCAAGGTTAAATACCTGGAGTCTAACTAAACTCTTACGTTTTTTCCACTGAATTATTTATCTTCTTAATGCTAATTTTAAGATCAAACTTTTTACTACTCAGTTTCGGGATCTAATCGCTAACTAATAAAGTTTTCGTCACTATAAAACCTTACTTTGACTCATATCAGATGCTCTCCTTTGGGGGATTTCTAATAGGACACATAGAACTAACTACTGTTGATGGTCTAAGCACTCAATTTCTATTTTAAGGGTGGTTTTACAAATCGTTTGTCTGTCCTATTGCATATATGTATTTTCGGTTGTGAATTCTTGTCTTGCAAACCAACGTTTGTCTGTAGTCCCGTCTCATATTACCTTCATGGTCGGATGTTAGGGAAATAATAGACTATCTGAGCTACATCATAGTACCGAAACTGGTATTTTGAGTTGGACATGATGGGTGTTTTGCTGCTTTATTACTATGAAAGGTTTGGGCGGACCCTTGCTTATGTTTGGCGTTCGGGTAGGTAGCGAGTTATTGGCTATACACATGTTGAGGGTGGTTTAAAGTTGATGTGGCTGTGGTGGGTTTATGCTGGTATGGTGGAGGGGTAGGTGGGGTATTTTTAAGTGGAGTGAGTTGTGGTGGTATGGGTTGGTTGGTGGTTGTTAGTATTGTGTGGTTGGTTTTTTAGGTGGGGTGTGAGGTGGGCGGATATTTTGGTTTTTAAGTGTGGGGGGAGGAAGAAGGGGGAGAGGGGGAGTAATGGGTGTAATTTGGGGGGTGGGGGTGGGGTGGGGTGGGGGGTGGGTGTGGAAACGTTAGTTGGTGTGTGTTTGGAGTTGTGTGGAAGTGGGGTTGGGTGGGGGGGGGGGGGGGGGGGGGGGGGGGGGGGGGGGGGGGGGGGGGGGGGGGGGGGGGGGGGTGGGGGGGGGGGGGGGGGGGGGGGGGGGGGGGGGGGGGGGTGGGGGGGGGGGGGGGGGGGGGGGGGGGGGGGGGGGGGGGGGGGGGGGTGGGGTTGGGGTGTGGGTGGGGGGGGGGGTGGGTGGGGGGGGGGGTGGTGGGGGGGGTGGGGGGGGGGGGGGGGGGGGGGAGTGTGGGGGGGGGGGGGGGGGGTAGGGGGGAGGGGGGGGGGGGGGGGGTGTGGGGGGGGAGGGGAGGGGTGGGGGGGATGGGGGGGGGATTGGGGGGGGGGGGGGGGGGGGTGAGGTGAGGAGGGGGGGGGGGGGAGGTAGGGAGAGATTGGGGGTGGGGGGAGGGGTTGGTGGGGTGGGGGGGGGGGGTGTTGGGGGGGGGATGGGGGGGGGGGGGGGGGGGAGGGGGGAGGGGGGGGGGGGGGTAGGGGGGGGGAGGGGGTGGGGGGGGGGGGGAGGGTTTGTTTATGGGGAGGGGAGGGGGGGGGTGGAGGGGGAGGGGGTGGGGGGTGGTGGAGGGGTATTTGGGGTGATGAGGTGGGAATGGGAGGCTGGGGGGTTAGGAATTTTTTTTTTTGGGGGGGGGGGTGAGGGTCTGGGGGGGGGAGGGGTGGGGGGGTTGGGTTCGGGGGGGGGGGGTAGGGGGGGGGGTTGGGGTTACTGGGTTATTGGGGGGGGTCTTGGGGGGGAAGGGGGGGGGGGGTTTTGTTGGGGGGGCGGGGGTTAGGGGAAGGTGTTTCGTTTTGGTTTTTGGGGGTAGTGGGGGGTAGGGGACTGGTTTTATTACATGGTGGCGGGTGGGGGGGGTCTCTTCTTTTTTTACTTTTTTTATTTTTTTGGTTTTTTTTTATCTATGTTTTTTTTTTCGTGTATTATTTGTTTTTTTTTTATGGGGTGTGTTTTTTTTTTCTTTTTTTAGTGTTTTTTGGGGTTTATTTGGTTTTTTTAACTTTTTATGATTTTTTTTTTGAATTTTTTTGTTTTTTACTGGTGTGTTTTAAAATTTTTTATTTTTTTTTTTTTTTTTAACAAATTTTTACTTTCTATTATTTTTCTCTTTTTTTCAACATTTTCTTGTTTTTTTTTTTTTTAATTTTTTATTTTTTTTTTTAAATCTTTTTTAGTCTCGCGCCAAATTTTTTTATTATTTTTTTTTCTTTTTTTTTTTTTTTTTTTCGTTGTTTTCTTTATTTTTTTTATTTATATCTATTTTCACAACAAAAAAAAAACTTTTCATTTAATTTTAATTACATCACATAATTTAAATATAATTTTTAATTTTAACATTTATACACATTTAATACTTACAACATTAACAAAAACAAAAAAATATAATAAAACAAACAAAACACCAAACAAAAAAAAACTTATATTTAATTTTTTTTTAAAACCCAAAATAAATATAAACACTATGAACAAAACCCAAAAATATCTTAATATTTTAATTTTAACTCAATATTATTAAAAATCCCAAAAATTATATATAATAACCCCAAAAAAAAACAACAAACAAAAAAAAAAAAACAAACCCAACAAAAAAAAAAAAAAAACAAAAACCAAAAACATCCAACCACCAAAAAAAAAACCAAAAAAAAAAAAAAAAACCAAAAAAAACAAAACAAAAAAAAACAAAAACCACCCCAAAAAAAAAACAAAAAAAACCACCCCCAAAAAAACACCCCCCCCCAACACCAACCCCCCAAAACCAAAAAAACAAAAAAACCCCCCCCCCCCAAAACCAAACCCCCCACAACCAAAAACCCCCACCACCACCCCCAACCCCACCCCAACCACCCCCCCCACCCCCCACACCAAACCCCCACCAAAAAAAAAAAAAAAAACCCCCCCCACACACCCCCCCCACCCCCCCCACACAAACACACAACCCCCAAAAACCAAAAACCCAAACCCCCCCCCCCCCCCCCAAAACCCCCCCCAAATCCCCCAAACCCCAACCACACCCCCCCCCCCCCCCCCCCCCAAAAACCCCCCCCCCCTCTTATTATATCAAACCCCCCATTACCCCCCCGTCTTTTTTTTTTACCTAACACATGAATAACGTATAACGTATAATTACCTTACAACACAATATGTAAACATAGAATACGTATAACGCCTCATAATTCACGAAGCCATTTACATATCACTTAAAGTGAATGTATGCTCTCATGATTCACATCACAATCACACCTCACATGAGATTCTCAAACTCACTAGGTTGATTCACAAACCTCATAAATCACATATAGAACACATAATATCACACAAACACTTAGCCATACTTATAGAACAGTTATTTAGGTCAACACTACAGTTTGACTACCTGCTCAAGCCACGGTTGTCACAAGAAACTTCCTTACGTAGTTCTTACTAGAATAACCTTCATCAAGAGCTTTAAGACTAGTAATAATCGTATTAAATTTATCAAAAGCACTATCTATAGATTCGTCTTCGGAAATGACGAATTGTTTATATTTTTGAACCAAAAGGTCGATCTTATTATCTTTGACTTGGCTATTACCTTGATGGGTGATTAGCAAAGTTTTCCAAATTTCTTTTGCCGTATTGCACATGAAAATTCTTTCATATTCTTTTCTTGGCAAGGCATTGTAAATAACCATTTTTGCTTCATTATTTTTCACAAGTTTCTTTGAGTTCAGCAGTTTGTTTTTCTAAAGGATAACCTCATCTAATTTGGTTTTTCGAATTTTGTGCAATAGTGTTGAAATATCTCCATTGGTAAATTCACATGCCAAAGATTCTAGATCTTTTGATTGAAACAATATGGTCCGAATCTATTTTTCCAATAAATAAAACTATCGCTTTCAAAGGAGTTGTGTCTTTGCATGGAATGCCCTCTGATTTTTGTGTATCCATTAGATTTGATCCAAGCTTTAAAATACAATATATTTTAAAGATCTTGAGTGACCTTGCTCTGATACCAATTATAGGAAACTAGAAGGGGGTTGAATAGTTTACCGGTTAATTGGTGTTTTTAAAACTTTACTTAAAAATGTTTGATTTGAGTTATATGTCAATCAATCAACAATATGAATCACAACTAAATTATCTAATGTAATGAACATGTAAGAAATAATATAAAGAGAAAGAAAGAAACGATCAAAAAAAGACACCAAGATTTATAGGGGATCGACAACCGAAGCACCTCTTCGTTCCTACTCCACTACCCGAGTACTCCACTCGAGATATCACTATGTCAAAACAGCTCCCTTTAGCGGAGAATAGAAATACCCATTTACCACGTCGTCTTAGTTCCTTTTCCGACATCTAAGCTATGATGTCGAGTTTAATCTGTAGCTAGAACCATCTAAGGACTCTCCTAAGGTTCTTTATACACTCACAATATATATATATATTATATTATATATTTATATATATATTTTATATAGTATATGTAGTATATATTACCCTTGGATTGATACACTAATTCAATCACACCTAATACACAATTTACACTATTAGATCTACACACAATCCAATTTACACAACAACACTAAGTAAATGTAATGAATATATGTGATCTTGAGGAGGAAGAGAAAGATCACTTGACAACAAATCGTATGTAGAAGAATACGATTGTTCTTCTCTTGCACTTGATTAGAGGAAGAAGGGAGGAAGAAAGAATTAATCACTTGAAACAAGATCAAGGTATGTTAGTGATCAAGATATGTGTTTTAGAAAGAAAGAAGGAAGAGAGAAAAACAGATCTGAAAAAATTCGTGGCAAGAGGTTCTGTTTTTCAGATGGGGTGGCCCAGTATTTATAGGGACAAAAAATCTAGCCGTTGCTGACGGCGGTCCCGGCGGTCCCTTATATATAAGGGGGCCGCCAGGCCTATAAGGGGGCCGCCGTAGACTACGCTCCCTTTTTTGTCCTTTTGTGGTGAAGGTTGTATCTGATTTAGAACCTTCCATTTTGGGGGGAAAATTTGAATTTCAAATTTTATGTTTTTAATAAAACATTTCTTTTAATGAATAAATATTTTGTTTTTATATTTTTATAAAAACACTTTTGTAAAAATGTAAGGTTTAGGAAAGAAAAATTATTTTCTTTATGTTTAATGATTTGTTTATCCATACCTTAGGTGATTAATCTTAGAAATGAAATTTTACGATTAGTAATTTATAAACGTTTAATTTTATCGTAAACGTTTTCACATTTTGTCATTATCAAAACATCGAGAGGTCAAAAAATATAAATAACGTTTTTATACATTATTTGTATTAACAATATGCATTTTTAAACTTACACATTGTTGATTAATGCCTAAACATGATAAAAATAATCAAGTATTAATTATCCAAACATACATATACATTTTCAAATCAATGAGTAAAATTCTATAAAAATAAAGGAGTGTTTGGTTCATTCCTTAGAATCAATTTTTAGAGTCGAAATGATCACCACAATAGTTTTGTCACTTGTATAAACACTTAACTAACTTGTATGAGTCATCAAGATATATAATTCATATATATATATATATATATATATATATATATATATATATATATATATATATATATATATATATATATATATATTATATATGTATTTATTTATTGATACTATATTATAAATGGTATTAAAATATAAGGGAGTTTGGTTTATGCTTTAAAAAATGCTTTTGGTTTTGTTAGTCAAAAAAAACACTATTTAGTTTTGATGTATTTGGTCAAGGTTCAAAAATATTAAACTTAAAAATTATACACTCAAACGTATATGTTTTTCGGGACATGCTTAGTCATTATTTTTGTATCAATAAGAGAGTGTTTGGGTCATTGTCTTGATGTTGAAATATATAACTAATATATATTCTTTGACATCCCTAGATTAAGTCAAAAATAAATTAAGGAACATATGGATCACTTCTTAGGTTTTTACTTTTAAAGTCGAAGTAATCATTGTCCCGCATTTGTTACTTTTCAAAACTTTTCTTTATTATATATATATTTTTTTCGTAACATTTTATGTTGTTGATAACTTGTTTAGGTGACAAAATGCCGAAAGCTACTACGATCAATATATCTCTCACTAAATCCTACATCCCAAAAGTATCCAAAATCGCAACATTCACGAAGGTCGTGTTGTTGATCAAGCCTACTACAAATCCAACAACATCGAGCGTCTCTTTACGAGCATTCGCTTCAATTGTCTCTTTCAAATCAACGAACCGATTGTTCCAAGATTCATTCTAGACTTCTATAGTCAAGTCACTGTACAAACCGATGAATATGGCTATCTTGTCATCTCTTTTATGATCAAACACGAATTCATAACTCTTACTCTGGCTCAATTCGGTCAAATCCTCAAAATTCCATACAATGGTCAAGCCGTTTTTACAAACGAATGGGATCTTGCATCTCTTGAGTATTCTCGAGAAACCGAGGGACCATATTGCACCGATCTTCCGACTCCCGACGACATTCGTCGACTTCTTGAATTGGAACGTGTCATGGTAGACCGTACCATTAAAAGTCAAACGGTCTCTCTCAATCCAAATCAAATTCTCACCAAAGAATTAAGCCCCGACATGAAGCAATGGGAAGAGCTCATTAGAGAAAATGTGTTCGGACTAGGAGGACATCGGGATCATCTTCCCGCTTGTCTTGCTCACATGTTGTATTGTGTTGTTGCCGAAGAACAATATAATCTTGCTTATTTTTTCGTCAAAAGAATCCAATGTGCTAGATATACTCCAACCGCTAATCTTTCGTATGGCATGTTTCTTACTCGTCTTTATCGACACGTCATGGAAACATATCCTCATCTTGACAATGGCATTTATGACATTGTTGATCGAGTCATGCGTCCTCTTTCCCTAAAACAAACTTGACGACCTCGAAGTGATCGTGGCAAGGCACGTCATTCCGTATCTTCTTCATCTTCTCATCATCAAGGCACGTCATCTCATCAACACGATGATGATGATGATGATGATGATAATGTCCAAACTTCTCGTGCAAGTACTCCATCTCCTACCACCTACCTTAACTCTCTTGATCCTCTCAACTACCAAAACTACCAAATGCCTTCCGCTTCCGAACAAACCGATGAAACTCTCTTTGAACGACAAACCACCTTGCTCAACCAAACGCAACAAATGCATAAGGAGATGCGCGGAGGGTTGAAAAGCTTGCTAAGTTGACGTAAATGTATCATTAATTGCGGTTTAAGGTTTAAACCGAATTAACTCCCTTCGAAACAAATTTCAAGAAATTAAATGACAAGAAAAGTAAAGTGTTTTTATTTAAAATAAATTTACAAGTAATTAAATTGCATTAAAAGTAATACGGAATTGTAAAATGGAAAATATTCTAATGACTAATTAACTTTTTAAAACCTTTTTAAAACCGCACTTAAATTACAAATCACTAACACTTAAAGCACTAAGAACTACTCACTAAATCATAACAAATAAACTAGCAACAATCATAAGATCAATCATAAACATTTTAAACTAGACTAATAATTTAAACAACTAGTAATAAAAAGGGAAAAAAGGTAACCTAATGAAGAACCGCAATGATATAAAAACCACATGATCATACAAACTAATAAACATAATAAGCATAACAATTTAAAGCATTTTACATTACTATTAGCGAATAAAGGTGTCAACTTTATCTACTAATTATTTTCATAAAAACTATAAAGATCAAAACTTTATCTATTTATCAACCTTATAAGACCCTTAAGCTCCGGCCTTAGATGTAGAAGGATGGAATAAGAAATAAGACATGAAAAGTTAGAACAAAATAAGCTAATAAAAAGATGAAAACTTTAGATCTAAATCCACCCGAAACTAAGGTGTTCAATCAAGTGAACTCGGATCGGGTATATTTAAGGATTTAGATCTAAGAAAAATAAGCTAGAATTAAAAAACTAAATTTGTAAAAACAAAACTAGATTTAATCTAATAAGCTACTTTTAAAACTATTTAATAAACTAGATCTAAAAGTAAATAAGCCATTGAAAACTTTAACTACTAAAAAGCTTTTAGATCTACTAAACTAAATAATAAGCTCTCGAAAATAAGGGTGCTCAAGACTTAAAGAATAAGCCGAGTAGAAGACTCATGACACCCTTTTTAGCATTCGAATCGAGCATAAGCAAGAAATAAGCTAAATAAGAAAAGAAAATGAAATAAGCAAAAGCTTATTTGGATAATATGAGCTTAGATCTAAATCAAATAAGCCAAAGGAAGGCTTATTTGAAGTAAGAAATAAGCTAGGAGAAAACTAGAAGCAACAATAAGCCAAAATAAGCTTAAAAAAGAAAAGAAAAGTAAATAGAGGATTAGAAAAAGAATAAGCCATAAGTCAATAAGCACTTTAATCTTCAAATCATCTTCATTAATAAGCTAAAAAAAAGTGGATTACAATAAGCTAAATACTATACTATACTACTCCTAAAACTAACCTATACTACTAATTTTTAATAAACTAAATCTAACACTAAATTCTCCCTCTACAACAGCTGATGCGTGCTCTTTATATAGCCCCAAGTAGGTGGGGGTATATTCGTCATTTCAGGTCTTCATCCAATGATATTGCTGGATCTAGGGGTATATTAGTCATTTTGACGCCCACCAACCTCCACATTATTGCCAATGATTGGCACACGCCTACCTAGGACTGACTGCTACAGTACCGTGATCTGGACAGACCACACGCCCATTGCCACGTGTCATGCTCATGCTAGGTCCAGCCGCCAACCTGAACATACCTCCGTACTGACTTTCCCCTGCCCACCTCGGACTGCTACAGTACATCGTACCTGCACATCTAACACCAATCATTAGAAGCGCCACGTGTCACCACCTGAGTGGTGCCACGTGGCATTTTTACTGTTCACACCGTCGCCGGTCAACCTCCGGTCAACCGCCGCCGGACCACCGGTCAACGGTAGTCAACGGCGGCAGTCAACGGTGGTCAACGACGGTCAACGCCGCCGGACCACCGGTCAACGGCAACGGTCAACGACGGTCAACGGTGGCGGACCACCGGTCAACGGTGGTTGACCGCCAGTCAAGGCGGGTCAACAGTTGGGTCGGGTCAGTATTGGGCTGGATCAGGCCAAGTATTGGGCCGGGTCAAGTTCGGGTTGGGTCCGGGTCGTGGGTCGGGTCGGGTCGTGAGGGGGATAAACCCCTCCGCAGAATCGAACTCGGGACCTTTCTTTCAAGAGCCTAATGCTCTAACCGGTAGGCTAGAGCATAGTTCTAATTATAATGTGCAAAAATTAATATAAGACCCTTAAATTTCTTGGACCAGGTTTATTAAAGATAAAAGGTTCAAACAGGGACAAAAAAGGTTCAAATACAAAAGGTTCACATATGAAAGGCCGGTACCGTTGGACTCGTAATTTCGTGCTCTTTCCAATGGTGTGATCGAGGAATATTCACGACTTCGTTTGGACCTCGATAAATGTGAAAACGTCGTCGAAAGTCACCCGAAAATTACCGTTTTTGCTTCGTTTTCAATCCTTTTTACCTGTAAGACATAAAAACACAATACAAACATATTTGCAACATAATTACTCATATATTTAGTGTTTATTTATCTTTTATATGGTTTTAACACGGGTATAAAAAAAAAATGTATATTTTAGCCAATATCAAATCCCCGCACACTAAACCATTGCTGGTCCCACACGCAATGTAAATAAAACAATACCCGAAAAATAAATAATTTTATCCGATTTTAAACTTATACCCCCTCACAATCAATCAAGAACAAAAAGGTCCATTAAAAAGGTCAAAAAGCATCTAATTCCGCAAGCACCCCGCCCCGTTTTAAAACCACTCATAATAATAACTAAGATAATATTTTATAAAACATTTATTTTAAAAGGCTTAAAATATGGATTCTTTTTCATCACTTGACTTTTCACAATCGCCCAAACTAAGAGCTTAAAACGAAAATCACTGGCTAAGTACAAAGTATAGATGCTAACACTACTCATATTTTGAGCACTTGTGAACTTTTCACTCCCGACAATTATTAATTATTAGGTGAATGTGCTAATTCAAATTTTCAAACCATGGATCAACGTTGAAATGCCAAAAACATGTTTCATTCACGCTCCCCCCCATCCCACCCGAGAAGAATGATTTTTTTTTAGGCAGATATCATCCCCATGTAGCATTTTACGTCTCGCAGCATCCCCACCTCACGGCTTAATGACCGGCTTTTGACACCTCACGGAGGACTAGTATCGGGACTATATCATGACCTTTTCGGTTTCAAAATCTCTAAGGTTTTCCGTTTACTCACAATCATTATTTTAAAAAATCACAATCATAAACGAATTAGTCTCTTCCAAAAGCATATTTAAATTTATAAAAATAATTTTTCACTTACTAAGCAACATAAACATAAACCTCGGTCCCTTTAAAGGCTACAACATCGTCACTAGGCCTCCGACACGATGTAGCAAACAGAAATTTTCGACCTTGGATAATTGATCATTATTATATTTTTTTTCATACAATTTTTTTTTGCTACAATCCATAATATACACCACCGGTGGCCTTTTATCTCGATGCCACATCGATAGCGCGTTCGACCAGAGGTTATTCTACATATATGACACCCCCCGGCCTCCACCTTATATGAAAGACTTCAACAACGGGACCCACGCCTCCAACAAGATAAGTAATCTGGCTAAAGAAATTTATTCTACATAATTAATTATTAATATATTTATTTGCAACATTAATCGAAGAAAATTACATTTTTAGAAAAGGGGTTTAAATATAAATTTGGTACTATAAGACTAAATTTATTGATCTCGACTACATTGTTTATATTCCAAAATAGGGTTGATTTAATCTTAATTTACAAGATAGCCACATATCTAGTCAAATTAGATGCTTAACGGGAGGGACAAAACGGACAAATTACATACATGAGCGTTTAAGATTTCCTAAATAATCCCTTGTTCAGCATCCAAACTTCTACTTAAAACTATCATTTTTCATATTCTTTGAAAAATTTTAAAGTTAAGCAAACGCTAAGTCTAAAAAGCTAAGGGGAAAGCTAGAGTTTTAAACTCGGTCAAATCAAAAGCTACCTAATTATACGGGCCCAATAAGTAGGTATATCAAATCGATAGATTCCCTCCCCATACTAAAACGAAACATTGTCCTCAATGTTTTAGGCAGGGTCTTTACGCAAATCTAAGCCGTTTATTAATTATGCAAAGATAAACGTGAATCGATAAGATGAAAGGATATCAGATTTTCCTAAACTAATTGCAAATAAAGGATAGGAAGCTCGAGTGAACCGGGACCAAACACCAAACACGAGAGTCTTCAGAAAAAATTTGAGTGAATCCTGCAATCAATCACAAGCACAAACAAAAAACACAAAGAACGGGAGAGTACAAGCCTCTTCACAACACATTAGAATCTAGAAAGAAAAATAGAAAATGGATAAGCATGGGGTGCCTCCCACGAAGCGCTTTGTTTTTGGTAACCGAGTCACATAGCTTGACTCGATCCCTGAATTCATTCGTCCTTAGGGAGAGTAAATGGAAGAGAAAATCTCAATCGGGCTTTCATTAATGTTTGGACAAACATTAAAGCATATGAAAGTTCCATCCCGATGAGATGCCACCGGCTTTAAGTGGAAATGCCGGGGTCAAAAATGGTGTCCTCATTTCTGGCGGAGGAAAGTAAGGGAGAAACCTCGGGGTAGGTGAGAAATGGGAGAAAAGTCCTAATGACAATTGTGAAGGAATCGTCAACTTCAACATTATTCTCACCTCCCCCCGGGTCAAAACATTCATCCTCATTAAGCTCATCAACATTGTTTATCAATGGTGCATCGGGCTCAATATTGAAGGTTAAACGTTCACGAGTGGGATTTTCGTTAAGCAAGTTGTCAATAATATCCTCTTCCGAGTCAAAATCACTTTCAATACCTGGTGGTATCGAATCATCTGGTCCGGAAAATATATCGATCTCTTCCCTATTGGGGTCACTATTCTCAATAAGAGTAGTAGATGTAGGAAGAGACTCGATAGTTGTATGAGAATTTTCCGGTGACTGGGAAGATGAATTACTGCAAAGCAACGACATTCGATTGATGTAATCCTCGTGCTCTCTAACAATTCCTGGAGGAATCGTGATAATTTCACCGGTGAATTCATGGTGAAGAGGATCACTCTTGGGAGAAAAAGTTATCAAAGGTTCATTCTCTGGTTCATTCCTAAGTTGTTGTGGAGATGAATTATCATATAACAAATTCTTAACAAGACGGATTTCTTCCTCTAGATCAAAGTCGGCTTTCTCAATTCCCGGTGGAATTGGATTGATATGAGCGAGTTCACCGGAGAACTCCTCGAGAAGATAATCAAACTTAGGTGAAGAATCAATTAAAATATCACGGTTAAGCAAAGATTCGATAAGATTAGACTCGGCATTGAAATAATGCGGATCAATCTTTGGAGAAATGATTTCTTCGTCAACAAAAAGAGGGTTCGAATAAATCTTGAAATTTTCCATTGGAACATCCTCATCAGAAAGTGACTCGTCATCACTAGAGGTGAAATCGTCGTTTGAATCAAAGAGAGGATTCGAGAAAGTTGTAAAATCATCACAAACTGGCATATCACACTCACTTTCATTTTCGGAAAAATCCTCGGACTCACTTGGGATTGGGACAAGGTTCTCAACACTAGACTTTATTAATTCGTCCGATTCCTTTTCAGGAATAGTGTCAAGTTGCTCGTCCCCCATTATGAGAGAGTCAACGGGCTCCTTGGTTGATAAAACGGGAGTGATCGCTTTAGGCCTTCTCCATATAACAGTATACTCATCATCGTCATCATCGAAGTAGAAAAGCGGACGATTCCAGCTTGGACAATTAATATATTCTGAAAACTCTTCACTGATATTTCGCACATCTTCAAGGAGTTTACTCATCAATTCTTGAATATCCTATTGTTGATAAGTGCTTAATTACACATATCTTTTACCTCTAAAAACGAGCTTAAATGACCAAAAACAGACAAAAA
>BQNB010114037.1:6968-17380 GCA_026074375.1 Tanacetum coccineum
GTATATTAATGAGACAATACTTTATTGTTTTATGAAAAGGCGAGTCTATGTATTTTAATGTTGTCATACTTGTATGTGTTTATGCTTGCAATTACACATACAAATTAAGCATGAAAACCAATGGTTTAAAATTAGTTGTGGATGTGTTTGAAAAATAACCTACAATATATATGGTAAAAGTTGAAAATTTGGTTTAATTTGTTCATTTTAATATACTTAATTAGGTGGTTGACAACTAAGATAAAATGGTAAAAAGTCAAAACAATCTGTGGGATGTCAAAATTAAAGGTTAGTGGGTTTGGCAAGATATTTTTGTCATAGTCATTTATAGAATTGGACCTTTTATTTACTTCTTCCATTTATCTTACTTTAGTTAAACCCCTACTAAATGACAACGATTTATAAAACAAAGTTTTCACTAATATATACATTACTCCGTTATATGATTTTTTCTACATAGGATATAAGAAAATATTAAATGATTGTGTAGGATGAGCAGAAACCGCACCACAAATCACAAAAACCGTAAAAAAATCGCACCACGACAAAAACCGGTGGATCAGTTTTAAGAAAAAGAAAAACCACAAAATGCGGTGCAGTTGCGGTTTTACTCGTAAAACCGAACCACAAAATCCGCACCGTATCACATTAATTTTATAAAACCGAAAAACGACACATTGATTATTTAATGCGTGTTATAAGGCTTCTAGTGCATATTATCAATAATATTCTAAGTGATGTGTGTGTTTACATTTAATACATGCATTGTTATAAGTGAAAAAACCAACATTGTAAACAAAAAATCGCAAAAACCCACATTAATTATGTAAATCATAAGTGATGGTGCGGTGCGGTTAAAACCCGCAAAAACCGCAAAATAACCCGCAAAAACCGCGCGGTAACGGATTCTCACTTTTTAAAAACCGAAATTACGGATACGATGTGATTTTTGTCAGAATCTGCACCGATCCGCACCATGCTCGCACCATTGTGTAACTTGTGTTTGGTTAAATAAGCAACCAACAATTCCATTGGAAGTAAAGTTTTAACATAACATAACCAACATATCCTGATGAATAGTCTTTTAAAAATGCATTGACTTTAAGTTAGTGGGAAACTACAAGTCAGAAGTACTGTGGTCAAAACTTTCCACACGCATACATCTTCACTCATGAGTCATGTCTCACTTTTCACTCAAGCTTTCATCATTTTACAGCAATATGACTATGTGGATGATACGTACGAGTAATATATTTGAACACATGAATTTAAATAGAAGTAAACTATGAGTCTTATTTGAAGTAAACTATAAGTCTTAGAGCATCGGGCATGGTCATTTGTCACCGTCCGCTGACACCAAGCATACGTGACACGATGCTATGGTGCGACCACCTCATCGGACCCTGCCTTTCGCCAAGGTGCGCGTTAAGCTCGTGGCTTGAGCCAAACGATTTTTCTTTTTCTTTTTGATTTAAATGGGTTTTTGGTATTTAAAGTGGTTTTTTTTATAGGTTAAGTCTATGTATTACCAACGTATTTTCTCAATTGTACACATTTAACTAACCAACTTTGAATATTATCAATATAGTCATTGAAACCGGCTAATTTGTAACGAACTGACGATATATGTAATATATCCTGCTGATTTTCTAAGTAGATAAATAATTATTTTTAAATTTCCACCTGTATAATTTTGTCTTAAATTTTTCTTCTTGCTTTATATTTGTGTTCTTCCTTAAAAAAAAATTAAACAATCATCTTCAATATTAATATCACAACTACACCATCTTCATCAACATCCGGCAACCATAAATAATCGAAAATGCCAATATGTAGTAACTACCTTCATTATTCTCGTTCTCATCAATATTAACTCCATTCATTGCATCATTCAGCTCATTAATCTCATTCAACTCCATCCCACTCGCACCCATATCACTCAATCCCGAACTCACCTTGGCCAAAATCCTAGCATCGTTATAATTCCTAACCACCTCCACAATGGCCCTAACATTCCTATACGGATCTAAACACCCGAAAACCTCATTTTCAACAAAACACCATCACCGCATCATCAACGCCGCATTAGCAGGCGTGACAATCCCCCACTCCTAAAATGCTTCAGCTACGCCAATATGTCATTAAGCGCACCCACCTCCATCGCAAAAGCAAAAACCTCATCCTCATCCTTATCACTAGAAACCCGAATTTTCTAACAGATTCCAATATTTGGGCCTCAACGAAATGACCAACTCGACATATGAACATAAGAGGGATGGATATTGAGCGTTGGATTGTTTTCACCAAATGATGATCAGGCATCCGAGTTGACTCGGTGACAATGAGGCAATAAGAGCCAGCTTACTCAGTAGTTTTGGCTTGGTCAAGGGAGGTGACTTGGATAATGGCACCGCCACGTAGCATTTGAGCTAAGGTGACTTTTATTGAGAATTAGTTTTTAGATATGTTTTTGTTGTGTGAGATTTCGTGGTTGTTGTAGATTGTGGCTACATTTTAGTCTGCCATTGTTGTGATCGATTGGTGGGTGTTTGGATGAATGCATGTATATAAGATGTGAAATACACATTATCAATCAAATAAAGTCAAAAGAATGACGTGTCGGTCATTTTTCAGTTTAACCGGCACCCAGCAGGTCATATTACATATATCGTCATAAATTCGAAAGATTCAATGACTTTATTGGTAATATTCAATGTTGGGTATCTAGATGTGAAAAAAATGATAAAGTACGGTAGTAATATATAGACTTAACCCTTTATTTATATATAAAATATATGTGTATGTGTGTTGACAGTGTGTGTAGGGGTGTTAATCAGGTCATATGTCAGGTTAACTAAGGACGGTTTAAGGCTAGGTCGATGTAAAGTGCGTCCATAATGTTTTTTTAAAAGACAATATATATTATATAGATAAACTAGCAAGATGCTAAGAGTTACATGGACTCGAACATAAGAAAATACTGACAAAACTACACAGATGATATTGACCCTATGACCAGCACTGACACTAGGATCAAACAGGAAGATTATAAAGTGAATACTCGACGTACTAAGATACAACTCTAGCCTACCAAACTCACCAAACACAATAACATTAAAGGTAAATATCCGATAGAAAGTATGAAACGGGTTGAAAATCGACAACTAGCTCACACATGAAACATAAGCCATCAGAACCTCAAAGCAAACAGATTCGGCACACAAATTTAATCGAGTGGTGGCAGTGTGAATAATAAAGACGACATAAAGGATAAATACCTCAAGATGTATGGATACCACCTAATGAAAACCCGTACTAAAAAAGATCTCTCAACTTTTAGCTTAATCAACTCTGTCTTACAACAAAATTCGCCAGCCAACAACCCTGAACCACAACCTCGAACTGATCATCTTCAAGGAAATACCATGTTACGACCTGACAACCTCACACCATCACCATCTCAGCCTCCTGAAACAGCTTACAATCTCACTATACCTAAAACCAAAAACTTCTCACGATCTCACAATTCCCATGTCCTAAAACTTCTCACCATAACTATTACTCGAACCATATCATGACCTCACCACACTGACGACCAGATTCATCTCACAACCACAATACCCACAACCCAACTGTAACAATCCACATTTTTACATCTTTTACGACATTTAACATTCAAATAATTATTTTAAAACTTTTGCGCGTCCGCTTTAAATTCTCATCGTTTAGCTAAATCGCGTAAACTAAAAATGAGCATTTAACTTAAACGGGCATCAAACAATTAAATGTTTACGTCAAGTAAGTGTTATAAAGTTATTAGGATGATAATTTGTAACTTTACGCTTTTTATTTTTGTTGGTTACGTAAAAGGTTTACGTAACGCAATAAAACTACACTTTTGCATGCATGGCAAACCATAAACCCATATATACTTCAACGAATACGCACTAATACCCACAATACTAAAAAATCTCATAAAACCTTGTCTAATTCAGCCCCTAGACAAAATTGGTGCATATACAACACATGCACTTGAAATTAAATCCCTACACCTTCACTAACTTGAATAAACTATCATACTTGTTATCCAATAGATCAAACCACCACTTTTAACCATTTTCTTGTTCTCTTTTGTGCTCCAACTCACGGCTAGACTACAAGACCCAAAGGAGACCCTACTCACTAGCTTGTACTTAATAACTTTAAAAACTATTTTGATTCCCCCTTTTTTGAACCCCCATAACCGGGACAAAACTTCTCTGCACCCAAAATCCATTTGTTGGTTTCCTAAGATGGTATTAAGCTTACTATCTATAAATATGATGCAAAAGTGAGTATGCACACACTTATCATTTTTTTTTAAAGACCTTTTCTTTAAAACAAAGTAAAAACCCTCTCACTTGAGCTCTCAATCCACGAACTCACCCGTCCACACAAATGCATATTTCATTGTCTTTTGATTTCTAGCTAGTAAAAGTGACTACAAGAGTTATTTATTAAATATATACAAGGTGTCTTGGAAGCTTGATTTGGTAATTAAAGGGGTTTTGCAAGCAAGAAAGTAATTAGGGTTTTCTTGGTAAAAGTTAAGGTTTTGTGGAAGTAATTAGGGTTATACACTTGGGTTTTGCTTGTGTATTATCATCACTCAACTTCATTAATGTCTTCTAATAACCATAATCTTTTCAATATATTAATTTTATGTTTTATATAATTGTGTATAGTTAAATCATCACCTAGGTTTACTTTATGAAGTTTATAAAATAAAACCATGTACATACATACACGAATTTAATTTCTTTTATGGTTAAGATGATGTTTAAAATATGTTAATATGTTTAAAACAAGGATTTACAAGCCATGGATAAATTATATAATTATTTGTCAAGTTATGATTATTTATTTATTTATAAAGTTTAGATAAGTAAATAAATATGTTGGACAATTTTCTTGGACAATATGGACTTATTATGATGGACACAATATAGAAGACTTAATTTATACACAATGGATGTAATTTATAAATTAGTGGACTTGTGGTAACTTTATTAAGTTTAAAAGTGTATAAAACAAGTTAATTAAACATTTAAATGTCATTGTTCATTCGAACCCTATAAAATTCATTTTATATTTTATAAAAATAGTACATCTCATAACGATCGTAAGCATATAAGAAACTTGAAAATCCGATAAATAACGAAGGAGTTATGATTTTTACGAGATAATGTGTATAAAAGTGTTTTTATAAAACTAAGTTTATAAAAACTATATAAATTCGAACCTAATCAGAATGTTTTATATTTTTCCTTAAAAGTACATATTTTTGTGATTTCAAAAATATAAGAAACTTGGAGAACCAATGGATAATGAACTAGTTATGGATTTTACATGTTTTAAGTAATTAAATATGTAAAAGTAACTTTATTAAAGCAACTTTATAAAAACTCAAAAATTTCGAATCTGATAAAATGGAAGCTCATCTTTCTGATAAAGTACAATTTACGAGGATTTCAAAACTATAAGGTACATTAAAAACGGATTTGAAATAAAGAAGATACGCTATTTACAAGTTTACGATAAAAAGTATTTTTATAAAAGTAATTTTATAAAACCATGCTACTGTTCATAACAGTGGGCTGTAGGAAAATAATTTTCTTAGATAGAACTTTTAATCACGAAGACGTGGACATAAGAATCACTAAAAACCGAATTAAAACGAATGAGATACGATTAATATACGATTTCAATAATTAAAATTTATAAAAAGTATTTTTATAAATTTTCACTTACTGTTACTGTTCATAACAGTACATACCAATATAATGAATATAAAATTTGATTAGATTTTTCAAATACGAATCTATACATATAAAGAGCGTTAAAAACGGGATTAAAACGAGAAAGATACGACGTTTTTACTAAAAGTGATATTTATAAACGTTTTTTTACTTTATAAATATTATTTTCTCAAACAATTAAATTATTTATATAATAAAATTATATAAATAATACATCAAGTGTTTTTGGCAAATAACAAATTGTTGGACAAGTATATCATCTTTACAATTACAAATACATGGACATTTATTTTACAAGTACAAATTGAATTGTTTAATTTTATAAATTAAAAAAACAATTTTAGGTGGTGATGTAACTATATAGAATTATGTGGTATTAGTTATTCAAAGTACATGGTACTTATATGACCTGTATTTAATTAGGTTGCATTCGGTCATATCCGTGACGTTTTCATTCACTTGATTCATATACTTCAGTTTATTCACTAAGGTGAGTTCATAGCCCCATGTTTTACAATTACAATGATTTACAATTTTTGGGGTGAGAAACATGCATTGTTTTACTTATTGGACGCAAGTGTACATTTTCAAACTGATTACGTGTTTGCCTAAGTAGCAAGAACCCAATGTGCCCATTATCATGAACTGTCAATTACTGGATTGTAAGCGCGAATGTTATAAATAGATCTATTTGGGATTGACATCCTCATCCAGGTGAGTAGCTCTCACTGGTGTCACGAAGTGAACCAACGGATGTATACCATGTCGGATTTAGGATGTTTCGGGTTGAACATCATCACGAGCAATGTGGCAATGTGGCAATATTTATATTGCATTCATACATGTCGAGCTTCAATGTCATGAGCTTAGGAAAATGAAATTGCATTTTTGTGATGGGTGCACAGGTTGCATAATCACGGGGAAATCTTGCGGTCCTGATTTATACATAAACAAACCTATGAATTCACCAACTTTATGTTGACGTTTTAAAGCATGATTTTCTCAGGTCAATGAGATACAAGAGCAAAGAGATACACTGGTGGTCAATCATTTTGGAGTCATTGCATAAAGATTTAGAGGCATTACATTTTGGGAATATTTGTCATCTTTACATTTTCAAGGATGAACAAGTTAAGCTGTTGAGCTTCTGTAACAACATTTATTAAATCCAATGTATCATTTTCAAACGACTCATTTAGAGGTCGTTCTCTCATGTCTTGTCCAATGGTATTATGAAGTAACGCTCCCAAAACATCATTTCCGCTGCGACCCATTTTGGGGGTGTTACAGATTGGTATCAGAGCCAGGTTATAGAGAACCAGGTTAAATATTTTTACTTGGACTATAACCGTCTTCAAACATTGCATCATACAAAAGGTTTTCACGGGACATACATATACTAGTTGTTTGCATTAGTAATTGTACTAGATGCATACATGACATACACCATTGAGTTGCATTAGTTGGTTATACTAGATGCTTACATGATTCATATACGTGTTCATATTATACTACGTATATTACTATAAGGGTCTTAAACATATACACATATATATGCTTACATTCCCTTACGTATACTCTACAATTATTTATATAAGGTTTATTTATATAAATACTAGAACAATTCTCAAAACATTACGAATAACACAAGGGTCCAAAACTCATACTCAACCTCAACACATCATTTCAAAACATTTCACTTTTGGAACATGACTTTTGGAATGATTTTTTTTAATTATTACTTTGTGATTTTGAAGAATCATGCCTTCCAGAAGAGCTTCAGTTGCCAGAAGTGCTCCAGTTGCTAGAAGAGCCCCATCTGTTAGAACCGCCAACAATCCTGCTAGAAATGCTAGCACTACTACTGATGCACCAATGAGTGTTGCTGCCATCAATCAGCTAATCAAAACACGAGTCGCTGAAGCACTCGAAAATCAAGAACAACTAAGAAACAGCGGTGTGAATGGCGATGGTAGCCAAAATTCAAGATCAGGAACTGAAAGACCTACTCGCACTCCCCGAGAGTGTACTTTCAAGGACTTCTTGAACTGTCAACCCCTTACTTTTAAGGGTACTAAAGGAGTTGTTGGTCTAACTCAGTGGTTTGAAAAGATGGAATCGGTTTTCCATATCAGTAACTGTACTATTGAGAACCAAGTCAAGTTTGCTACTTGCACTCTTTTTGGTGCTACTTTAATATGGTGGAACTCTCATGTCAAGACAGTTGGTCATGATGCCGCTTATGGCATGCCCTGGAAAACTCTCATGAAGATGATGACTGTCAAGTACTGTCCAAGAAGTGAGATCAAAAAGTTAGAGATTGAAATCTGGAACCTAAAGGTAAAGGGTATTGACGTTGTGGGTTATACCCAACGCTTTCAGGAACTAGCATTGATGTGCGGGAGGATGTTTCCCGAGGAATTTGATGAGGTGGAGAAGTATGTCGGCGGACTTCCCGACATGATTCAAGGTAATGTGATGTCGGTTAGGCCAAAGACAATGCAAGAAGCAATCGAGCTAGCAAATGATTTGATGGACCAGAAGGTTCGTTCCTATGCTGAGAGACAAGCTGAAAACAAGAGGAAATTTGATAACAACAACCAAGCTCAACAACAACTTCCCAAGAGGCAGAATGTGGCTCAAGCTTACGCCGCTGGGACTGGTGAAAGGAAGGAGTATGCTGGAACCCTTCCATTATGCAACAAGTGCAAGTTTCACCACAATGGCCCGTGCACTGTAAAGTGCGCGAACTGCAAGAAAGTCGGCCATTTGACAAGGGATTGTTGGAATCCTACTACTGCTAACAATCAAAGGACCATCACTTGCTATGAATGTGGAAATCAAGGACACTACAGGAGTGATTGCCCGGAGCTAAAGAATCAAAATCATGAAAACCAAGCTGAAGATACGAAAGCACATGGAGTGGTGTATGCTTTGGGAGGAGAAGAAACCGACCAAGACCCTAACAACATTAAAGATGAGATCGAAGCTCAGGAGGAAGACTTCCTCGCCTCGACTAGTGAACCCTAAGTTGGAACTACCATAGGCTACAATTCTTTAGAAATTTCCGTTGTACTCTTTTAAAATTCTGTTGTACCCTTTTTCATTTCTGTTGTACTGAACCATTTCAATTATCTATCAAATCTATGTATTGTGAAAGTTTCGCCAAGGTTACTTTTATTCTCTAACTATTTATGCAAACTACTCTCACAAATATTATGAAATCATAACACTATTTTGACAAAAATTCGCATAGCATTGTTAGCCCTCAAATATACATAGACTGATCAACTATGTATAATTCAGGGAAGTACAATGCCATGTTGAGGAGTAGTCACTATAAAACTTTTGTCAAAAATCAAAAAAATTTGTTTTTATTCTCGAAGAACAACCCGCCGACAAGTTAACCGTCCCGTACCAATGTGATTCCATCTTAAGATAGCAAATTGACTTAGCACGTATTAGGAGGATTAAGACAAGTATATACACCTCTTCATCAACACTATTCCGGAAGGCAACTCAAACTGAATTTCAGGACGAAATTCTTTTAACACGGGGAGACTGTAACAACTCACATTTTTGCATCTGTTACGTCAATAAACATTCAATTATTTATTTTAAACTTTTACGCGTCCACTTTAAATTTTCATCGTTTAGCTAAATCGCGTAAACTAAAAATCAACATTCAACGTAAACGGGCATCAAACAATTAAATGTTTACATCAAGTAAGTGTTATAAAGTTATTAGGATGATAATTTATAACTTTACGCTTTTTATTTTTATTGGTTACGTAAAATGTTTATGTAACGCAATAAAACTACACTTTTGCATGCATGGCAAACCATAAACCCACCTACACTTCAACAAATACCCACTAATACCCACAATACTCAAAAATATCATAAAACCTTTCCTAATTCAGCCCTTAAACTAAATTTGTACATATCTCACACCTATACTTGAAATTAAATCCCTACACCTCCACTAACATGTATAAACTAATATAACCTTTAACCAATGGATCAAACCCTCAATATAACTTCACTTTGGTCTATCTTTTTCCTTGCTTGTGATCGGTTGGTATTAAGGCAAAGAAGGGGACAAGAAGCAAGCATGCAAAGCTTTAGTCACTTCATTCTTACACAAAGCAAAGGCACATTGATAAGTGTAGAATACACATTTCCATTTATACTTAAAATAACCCAATTAAACCCAAAACAGACAAAAAATGGCAAAAATATGCTTGTATTTGTGTTTTGTGTGTGCAGATACGGATAAATCAAAAATCACAAGAAAATAGTCAAAAACGAACAAGCACGGATACGAGAATCAGAAGAGTACAAAAAGAAGCCAAAGAAACCAAGACGGTCAATAAAAGTCATAAGCCCACTTAGCCTAGCCCATTTCTCCTTTTAATAAACCACAAGGGTCAGTTTTGCAATTTCTTAAACTAGATTATAACTAGAAAAGAGAGAAAAGTAAGAAAGGGACTAGAAGTGTCACAATCTCAAAGTCCAACTGATTTTTACCCAAGGTTAAAAAAGGGCGCGAATGAACAATTACTGTTCATTCGTCTTCCCCAATTCACCCTCCATTTACATCAAGGGGCAAAT
>BQNB010114039.1:0-15175 GCA_026074375.1 Tanacetum coccineum
AAAGCTGCCAAAGAGATCCTAAAGCTCCTGCACTATCTCTGGTTAATCAAGATCTTTTGTATTTAAAGAAAGGCAACACAGGACCTGAAAAGATTGCATTATCTCTACACAAGTTTCCCATAGTTAGATTCCCTGATAATGATATTGAAGAAAGAACTTCCAGATGGGTAATGAAATGTGGAAAGAAGTTTAATCCTTATGCTCGATACAATATCGAACATGGGAAGAATTCACATGCAAAGATATTCTACATAAGGAAAAAACAAGAACCCGAAAAGCCCAAGGAAGAAGTTTATTCAAATTCAAAGATTATTCAAATTATCAAGACTTATTGGGAACTAGGACATGAGCACAAGTTTATAATAGAGTTTGTTGCAAGAAGAGCAAATGGATGCATAGTGTCTATCACTAAGTCAGATTACAATAATCTCAACAAGAATGATATTGAAGATATGTATCTGCTAATCATAAATCACAAAGTAGATGACTATGTTAAGACTGGATTATTGTGGTCATTATCAGTCTTCATCAAGAGTAGAGTGATCTGGGAAAGAGTTCATGACTTTCAACTAGGTGTGGAAAGCTATCAACAACAAGTCAATCTTATTGCACCAACAATCACTTTTCTAGGCATTGAGAAATACAAGGTGTTCTCCCTCGTCTTTAAACCAGTATATGGCATTATATACAAGAAAGAAAAGAGAGTGATGAGACATCAAGAAGTTCATAAGTTTTATGATGCTACATTAAAAAGAGTCTTGGAAGGATTAAAGAGCTACAACAACGATGTTAAGTATGGTTATGTGACTCACAACCTTAGTAAAGATGATGTTGAATACTTACAACTGTTTGCTGAAGAGATTGAAGAACGGTTTAAGTTTCGTGATCAAATGTGAAGATGGGAAATGTACGTGAATGGACGACCACTAGGATCAAGGAGGGAACGCCCAGAATAATTGACCCATATGGGGAGATTGTTAGGATCATAAAAGTGTCGATTATGATACTTTAAGTGCTTTTATTTATTTTTATTGTTTACTCTTTATTTTACTTAGTAGAAAGTAGTTTGTAATAAGGTTTAATATGCTAAAAGTGAAAAATAACATATTTACCAAAGGCTAGGGACTAAATAGCAATAATTAGGAAAATAAAGGAAGGAAGGAAGCCTCCTCCCGTTCCTATAAATAGCCACCTAATCATCATTAGGTGGTTGATAGCTTGTAACAACTTTTCCCTCTCTTTTTCTCTTTTGTTATGAAAATTTAAAAATTGTGAAAACTTGCCTCCCTCTCTTGAATCTCTATATTCTACATCATTCTATATCGTGTGGTTCAAGCTAAAATAAGACCTAACACATACCTTATCTGAAACTATGAATTTGGTGGCCATTTGCCCATGTATCTCCCTTGGATATTGTTCATATCCTATTTTAAACCCACCATAACTTTTATTGAAGCATTAGCCATTAGGATTATCAATATTATTTTTTGAGATGCCATGTTGCTAACAATGTGACTATTGTTAGGAGTGTATTAATAGGTCAAATTAAATGAGTCAGTTATGAAACCAAAGCAAAATTAAAGAAAGCAACCCTCTATAGGCAATGATATGAAGTTATAGGAAAGTTATTGCAATAAAATTAATGGGTTATTATGGAATGAAACTTTTTGCTGGTTAGTTGCTTAATGAGCACAAGTTTAATATATAAATTTAATGCATTTAATCACCCCAAAACTTAAGACATTAATCACTAAAAAACGTTTGATTTTATGTGTTTATAAATGTAAAAACTTTTGGAATAACATTGCTAAAAAATTGTTCATTCGGTAAATATTAAGGTAATTAAGACTCCACTTTATGGAGACCTCCTTACATTGAGGGTTAAATGACTTATTGTTAGGTCGAATGAATATTGAATCACACAATATAGTATTCGGTTCTTGAGAGAGTAAGAGAGGAAGACAAGTTTTTACAATTTTCAAATTTTATAAAGAGAAAAGAGAAATAGGAGGGAAAATGAAATTACAAGTCTTAACCTTCTCATGACATGAGAAGGGGTATTTATAGAGTGTTAATCACTCTCCTTTATTTTCCACTAATTGCTAATTAGTCCCTACACTTTGGTATGTAAACTATTTTTAACTAAAGCTTACATATCCTTATTACAATACTAACTATTACATTATAAAATAAAGTGTAAACATTACTAAATTAAATAAACCACTAAAGTATCATAATCGACACTTTTTCTAATCCTAACAATATCCCCTTAAGGGTCGATTATTCTGGGCGATCCCATCTTGATCCAAGTGGTCTTCCATTCACATACATTTCTCAACGTCTCATCTGATCGTGATGCTTTAAACATTCTTCAATGTCTTCTTTATAAAATTGTAAGTATTCAGCATTTGCATCACTAGGACTTAGGTTTGCATAACCATACTTCACATCTTTATTATACTTCTTCAACTTATTCAACACTCTCTTCAGAGTAGCATCACAGAACGTATGAATCTCCTTATGAATCATCACTTTCTTTTCCTTCTTGTTGTTTTCGTAAATCATACCAATTATAGGTTCAGAGGTGATGGAAAATAATTTTTCTTTTTCAATAACAGGGAATGTAATTGTTGGAGCCGTGAGGTTGACTTTCTGCTGGTAACTCTCCATGCCTAGTAGGAAATCATGAACTCTTTTCCAGATGATGGTGCTTTTGATAAAGACGATCAATGACCCCAATAGCCCAGTTTCTTTGTAGTCATCCACTTTACCATTTACACATAGCAGATACAAATCTCTAATGTTATTCTTGTTGAGATATTTGTAATCTAGTTCTGTGATTGGATCAATCTTTCCATTAGCTCTTCTTGCTATGACCTCTGTAATAAACTTGTGCTCATGACCTAGTTCATACGAACATCTGATTACTTCAATGATTTTCGAATCTAAGTAAAGTCTTTCAGGATTTTCCCTTTGCTCTTTCTGCCTTCTGATTTGAAATTGCTTTGCCAACATATTCTTCCGATGTTCAACACTAAATCAAGCATAAGGATTAAACTTTTTGATATGTTTATTTACCCATCTTGAAGTTCGTTCTTCCATGTCATCATCAGGAAATGGAACTGCAGGAAACTTATGCAATGACAGAGTATACTTCTTTTGTCTTGAGTTACCATGCTTCAAATAGAATAGATCTTGGTTCAGCAAAGTTATTGGTGGAGCTTTTAGATCTCTTTAGCAGCTTTAAAAGACTAGAGTTGACTTCTTTGTAGTTGGCAGAGACAACCTTTCCTTTCTATTTTCCTAAACAATATCATTCTTAAGTTAGTTTTGCATTTGATCTACGTGATACTGATGCTCCTCTCTTGAATTGCATCTTTGTCTCAACATATCATCAACAACTTTCTTCAATCGTGCTTCATCAATCTCTTCTGATATTTCTTCCCATAAGTCTTGTGACACTTCCTCAGTAGGAACTTCATCATCATCCGTTCCAACACTATCCATCCAAGCATCAAATTCATCTAACTCTTCTTGTATACCTGAGCCTGACGGATTTGGATCTCGATCCATAGCTTGATCTGATGAAGATTACCCAATTGAGTACATTCCTTATTCAGACGTTTTCTGCCTCTTCACATTATTCTTCCCCTCAGGATGAGCATCATCTTGATGGTCGTCATGATCTCTAGGGCGAATAGCATCAGTTCTACACGAAGCAGCAGAGGAAGCAGGCTTATCAAACTTAATCTTCAAAGATCACCATATTGAAAAATCATCATTCTGTAGCTTTTGATCTGAAACGCCCTTTTTCCGACTCTAAATTTAACCAAAAATTAAAAACTTTGCGTAAACGCAAGACCGGGAATGACCTTGTGTCATTCCCTTGTAAACTGACCAGAATAAATTATCATTCACTTCTTAAAAGTATCATTAACATAAATTAGACTCAATTAGCTTTCCAGCGATATAAAGCACACCTTCTAACTCTTTACGGTCTAGTTTTTACGACAAAACCAAGATTGACAAAATCTGCCAGACCAATCCAGCCGGGCGGCTAGATGAGCAGCCGGGCGGCTGGTGAGCAGCCGGGCGGCTAGATGAGCAGCCGGATGGCTAGATGAGCAGCCGGGCGGCTGTTTATTTTTTGTCACTAAAAACTTATTTTTCGACACTTTTCCAAAAACTAACTTCTCGAACTCGATGTTACACGAAACTTTCCAGAATACATTAAAACAACATATATTTTAAAAATATGAATAAACTTGGTCCAAATGACCCGCAGAAGCGTATTTTATGGGGTTTGCCAAACGTCTGATTTGACCCGTTTACATATACATAAGCACACAATTATAACAATGACCTTGACTCGATTAATCTTCAACATTTACAAAGTACTTGACCCTTGACAACAACATTAACAAACCATTATTGACACTTGGGGTTTAACTTGATTCAAGCTCGGCATCTACTACTACATTTCACACACATAGTTCAATACTTCCAACATCCGAGCTTCCACATCTATACCTTTATCACGGCTATACCTTCATCACTTTGAACCTACAAAACATTTCAACTTAGACACGTAAGCTTTCGCTTAGTAAGTTAAACGGAACATAACATGGCATTATACCTCATTAACATCATATTAATGTCACATACATTTCATCATCAATTCACAAGACTTATCTTTACCCTCTCTTGCGTAATCACATACAAACATTTCACATGCATGGTTCAATACTTCCAACATCCGAGCTTCCACATCTATACCTTTATCAAGGCTATACCTTCCTCACTTTGAACCTATAAAACATTTCAACTTAGACACGTAAGCTTTTGCTTTGTAAGTAAAACAGAAGATAACATGGCATTATACCTCATTAACATCATATTAATGTCACATACATTTAATCATCAATTCACAAGACTTATCTTTACCTTCTCTTGCGTAATCACATACAAACATCATCTCTTAATAAATTATGACTTTACATACCTTAGTATTCTGCAACTAACCTAATCGCACCTTAACTAGTTAGCCAAACTAGTCCTCATTCAACAATTATCAAGGCACACTAGGCCAATACTTTCAAATACCATAATCATCTACAAATATTGCTAACAAATAGCATATAACAATTAATATGAATAATTCAATACAATAACACATTATCACCAATTTTACTTACCTTGAATCCAATCTAAGTCTACCATTAATCCACCATCATCATCCTTCCATCTTATCCAAACCTCATCATTAAAAACCTATAATCATATTGATACAAAATCAATAACAAGGGTTTATACAACCCATGAACAAACCCATTATCAACCTTTAATCCTTTTTAATTATTATATGATCATATCTTGATCATAACCCAAAATTACCAATTTATCTTTAAATCATTAAATTACCTTAACCCACATTCATAAACACCTTAATTCTTGCTTTAGAAATATAATTACCCAAAACACCCAATTTTGGGTATATAAACCCTAACTCATAATTCTTCAATTAACTCAATTAAGGTTACTTACTTGTGTAGGAGATTATTGCTATGAACTTAGCCCTTGAATTGGAACCTTAAACTCTTTGTAAACTGATCATCAAGCTTCACCTCTTTCCCTCCTTTTCTTCTTGGCTCGTCACTTCCCCCACACACAAGAATACTATAACTTTTTAGAAGCCTAGGAATTTGTGATAACTGGTGATTTTTCCTAGGTCATAGTATCCTAAAATACTATGACTTCATATTTTCATATTACTATCTCCTCAGATTTCTATAAAACAATTCAGATTTTGAATTCTGTAGACTTTTACTGTACGTAAAGCAGTTACGGTGTAACTGGCTGTCAACCAATTATTTTCTACTATAATAAGTCATATTTATTTCAAATTTTACTTTCTGAACACTCACGTTTGCATTGGTCACTTATGTAACCTTTGTCAATTTTCTAGTCTCATAATGTTCTATTTAGTCCTTTGATTTCTTTTGACATTTACTGTTTCAGTCAGACGAGTTACAGTGTTGATGGTAGTCAATCAATAATTTCTTGAGACAATAGATCACATATTTCATGTATTATTCTTTATAGAGGTTTACAGCCTTATTTGATCACTTTCTGGGAGGTTTGTCCCGCAAACGGCTTAAAATGTCAAACAACGCGTTCCGGCACAGCTCATTAATGTCCATAACAAATCTGAAACAATTTAACTATAAACCTATAGTGTAAATATTCAAAGTTTAAGTAAACATATTTTCACATTCATTAAACAGCACAAAAACTTTTGGGTCACGTTTTAAAATCACGAACAATGAGCGATAAGGTAACCCGACACAAAACGAAGCAACTCGAAGACCCCTTGGATGCCACCAAGACCGGCCACCACCCTAGGAGACAACAAGGCTTGTTTTTAGGACTTTGGTCTAGGAAGGACATGTATATCTAGTTGTTTTCTTGTCATTTCAAACACATACAACATAAAAATCTTCACACACAAATTTCTTTCTCTCCTCCTTTCTTCCTTAGTCACGTCCGAACCACAAAACATACAAAACATTTCATTTTTCCACTTTTGATTCAAAAACATGAAGGTTTAAGCATTTCCGGGTTGATTCCAATAGGCGTGGGTATATAAAAATAACGTTTGGGTTGTTGGTTTCGTGTTGATCTCGTCTTTAAAATCCTCTTTGTAAGTTGTCTTTTATTTAAAAATTCTTGTACTTTTAGTAGCCTAATGATGCATAGATGTTAGGTGTACAATGCGTTTTCTAAAAGGGGGAATTTCATATATACCCAATGAAACTTCATAAATTACATATTTCCCCAAAACACAAGTTTTCAATGCATAATGTACAATGAAATTGAAGCATGTTTGGGGAAATATGTAAATATTGAAGTTTTTTTGGGGATACATGTAAATGCCCCTTTCTAAAAATCAAAAGCGAAAAATTTATAATAATTTATTAAGGGTGCATTTGGGTTCGAACAAGAAAAGAAAAGAAAACAAAGAGTTGCCATTTTAATATAGTGGTTGTGTTGGTAAAATAATATTATTTACATAATAAAGTTTATAGCTTATTTGGCTTATTAATAAGCTTTGTATAGCTTATTTTGTCTTAAGTTGCGTCAAACACAAAAAGAAACACAAAGAAAATGGTTTTGGTCATTTACCTCTTTGTTATTTTCGTTATTTGGTTTATACTATGTTTATATTATGTTCGGCCCAACAAGGACAAATAAGTTGCGGCTTATTTTATACTATGTTCGGCCCAAATAAGCCATAAGTTGCGTCTAAAGTTTATACTATGTTCGGCCCAACAAGGACAAATAAGTTGCGGCTTATTTGTGCCTTGTGTAGCCTTAACTTATTTTTGTGTCTTTTGGTTTAGCTTATTTTCGATACTAGAAGTGCTTATTTCTTATTTTATAACTTATTGGACGTATTTTAGGCTTAATATATCATTGGAAGTGTTTGTTTTGGGCTTATACACACCACGGCCCAACTAAGGCCCAATAGGCTTTGGCTTATTTTTGGGATCCTTCGTTTGGCTTATCTTTTGACTTATTGATAGTGCTTATCTTATTCAAAAAATATCGGTTAAAGAGGTTGAATAGCTAGTTGTGGTCATTGGGCCGGATAGTCCATAATGAGTCCATTAAGCTCGCGGCTTATGGCTTATTTGGTTACACGGCTTATTTCGTTGACTTACTACTTTGCTTATTGGACTTTGTTATTTTCGATTTATTGATACTATTGAATTTTACGTTATTTGGCTAACTAATAAACTTATTATTGGGCCTATTATGGACTAAATACTATAACTAAAGATTTTAAACTAATATTGGGCTTTAAGGCCCAATAAGTGAAAAACTAGTAAACTTAAGCGTTTAAAACGGATTTTGGTCGGTTTATGCTTATATAAGTTTAAAATAGTTGAAATAATCATTTGAAGAAATGAGTTTTAATAAATCATTGCGAAAACGTAGATTTTGGCATTTTGTCGGAATTTGGTTTATTTGGGAAAAAGTGTTTGAAAAGATAAATGAGGTCTAAGACCTTGGAAAACGTTTTATAAACGAACTGGTCATGCCAAAATTTTATAAAAATATTATACTTAGAATATTTTTATTAAAAACTACTTTCTTAGAAATCTAACAAAAAGACGAAATAATAAATTATTATTATTTTAATAAGTAAACTAATTGACGAAAAATATATTTTATAACTTTATAAATTATAAAACTTCTCTAAATTTTTTATGTAATTAAAACACGTCATTTCTTATAATCAATACAATTAAACTAGGTAACTTGGGATTACGAGATAGATTACCGGGACATATTACTTATTATCTATTATCTAATTCTTGCTTATTTTTACTTGTCTATTTTCTTTAAATAGTATAAGTGTATTATATCTAATACACATACTTTGACATATCTTCTTCGAGTTTAAATCACCAACGACCACACAACCAATACTACTAAAAACAGTAATACGAAACATTCTCAAAACTCATATGCATCAATCTTAAATACACATTTCAAATATAATTCTAAGTTAAACAAATTGCTAGGTCGTGTCAGGAAGCTGTTGTACGCCGTTGTTTGACTGTCATACACGCTCTGCTACTTATTTTCTTTGTTAAGGTGAGTTCTCGTAGCCCCATTTCCAAACTATTTTCCGTTGGGGGAAAATGATACTCAAATCTATTTTGAATAAGTTTTCATTATTGTGAAAATCTACTATCATTTTAGACAATGCTATGTGCCTATGACTGTTATGTGAATGATATGAGGACTATTTAAACAAGTTCTGCAAAACTAATCATTTCATGCAATGTTCTATGTGAACCTATGCATAAGATCATTTGCAGACCTAAGTTAGCTTTAGCTGGTAGGCCCTAGGTGTGGAGAACAATAAGCGCTCATACCATTTGTGAATGGTTGGTATCATTGAAATGCTATGAATCTATTTAGAATGCTATAAATCTACTTGGAAGGCTATGAATCTATTTGGAATGCCATGATCATTGAAACAATATGGTAGCATGGGATTGCTATGTGGAATCTAAATCTATTGCATGCATTCTGCTTTCATATTGCACATTTATCCACATCTTAAACTATAGCACAACAACTAGGTTTACATCTAAACCTACGAGCTCACCAACTTTATGTTGACCTTTTTGAGTATCATTTTTAGGTGTGATCAACAATTATTATTGGGAGGTATTGAGAATCAAAGACTCATACTATCATAAGGATTTCAAAAGGGCAAGGGTTTTCGTTTGTTAAGACTTTCATATCAAAACTGTGTAAACATAAATTTTGTGTAAATCTTGTATGGTGAAATCTTGTATCTTGTGCGATGAAATCATAACGTCGTATCCCGTGTTTCTGCTTTAACGGGGTGTGACAGATTGGTAATTAGAGCCAAGGTTATATAGAATGTCATTTTCAAAAATAAAATCGCAACTATAACCAACTAAAACATTTTTGCAAAACCTAGAACATGACGAAAGTTGACTAGCCTGAGTATTTCATAGTTTTTCCTAAATTATGCATAGCCTGATCAACTATGCCTAATTCATGAAGGACCATGAAATGATGAGGGTAGTTTTCTTAAGTTATGTTAGAGGAAGAGGGAACATGAAATCCTAAGATCACCTAAAATGATTTGACCATGAACATACATATTGTACATATCGTACATATTTGACCATGAACGTACATATTGTACATATTGTATATATCACTCTTAGACATAGTTCACCATGATTGCTAATGCGTGAAGCATCATTGATTGCCCATTGACTCGCATGCTTCCTTAATTGCATTACATGATGCCTTGAATGCTTATCCTATTTCTATTGCCCATGCTTATCTTGCATAATTGCCTTGCAAGCTTTACATGTAGCCTTACTACTATATGATCACTATCGCTGATATTTGGCTGACATGCTTGCCTTGCAATGCTCTATATGTCGCCATGCACACTCATATTTTGCTACTTCTTACTTATACAAGCAGGCTATACTATCAATTTCTATTTTGAACACTATACTAAACATTATTTTGAATACGTCCCAACATTGAGTGGTCGGATGGCCAATGTCGAATACACTATTTTGGATATAGTATTTTGGTTCTACTATTTAGGATACAATATTTTGAGAACACTATTTTGAAATATTCTAATTTGGGTATACAACTAGTTAGTTGACACCCTATACTATTACACCACGGTTATTACATTCCTTGTCCCCCCCACTACTTACGTTGTTAAAAAGTCTGAATACACCGCATTTTAAACCGACAAATTGGATTACATCCTTAGCCGTACTAAGAACAACTCACTAACCAGCGTAGTCGCAATTAGTTGACTTGTCATACAGTTAGGACCTTGGAGACTACAAATAGGATAATAGGAGTCATGATAAAGTGATAACCTTAGAGTTGAGTTCTTCACGACAGCTGTAGTAACAATACCCTCCCCAGTGTTCGTGTTCCGGAGATGGTACCAATATGGAAGACCCAAAGTCTTTCGGTTAAAATTCTATACAATTGAAACGTTTTCTTACAAACCTTATTAAGTACAAAATTTGGGATTTTCTATGGTTGATGGTTTAAATATAAATTGTTTCGAACACATGATTCAAACGTCAATTTTCTTGGAAGTCAAAATCCAGTCCTTATAAAAAAACCGCTTAGTCGATACACAAATTTTTACAGACATCTTTTCACATGACTATGATTAACGAAAACTCCAAACAATGTTGCTCCAAACTACACTTATGGTCAAAATTTTATAATGGTTTGCTCAAATGACACGATCTTATCTGAGTTTAAAAGCTCCCATCATCGCAAGCAATGTCTGAAATCTGCACTCACAAATTATTTTGTCTTGTAGTGCCACATAACCCATTCTGTCTAAGCTACACTACGCTATGAGGTCAAAGCCCATTCCACGACTGTTGCGTTCAGCTCGTGTAGTATAATCGGCAGTTAGCACCGCACGTACTCTCCGTCTCGGTGCTTGTTCACTGCTTATAACACGCCGTCAACATCAATATAAACCCAGTCAGTACCGACAACTAGTCCGGAAACAGCATACCTTGCCCTACAGCTAGTCGCACTCTACTTCCAATATTTCTACTAGCACACACTTGCATCTCCTACAAAGACTCACCAAAGTACATCCTACCCATACTCCTACCCGTCTTCTCATCACAGCGTATGCATCACACATAGAGCTTGCGCCCTCTCCCCCTATACCTGGTCGTGCATGACCTGTTGATAGCATTCACCTCGTAACCTGAGCCCTTATGGCTCACAACATGAAAAATATCCCTCTCGCCGCATAATGCTTCAACATAACTTTCTGTGTGTGTCTAGGATCTTCGGGTAGCGCGAGATGCACTCATTCAGCAGCTTAGGGTGAGCTCACAACTAGACACTATGTTACCTTACGGCAGCCCTTAGAACAACAGTTTGCAGACACACTACTGTATCTGGCGAGCAGTTATGCGACTTGTACACTCGTGAAAACCACTCTAATCACACTAAATCAATGTTGCGAAGAACTGCTCATAAAAGGTACCAGTGAGTCAGAGTCATCTTCATTGAGTTCGATGTCGTCTTGCCTGATGCCCTCAGATGGCCACCTGTCGGTACAGGCAATGTTATGCTGATATATATATAGAGAGAAGATACACAGAATCTATATGATGAATCACGTCTAGTTCAAGACCAGCTATACATCACGCTACATCATCTGCACTTGTGTGTAGGTATGCATCAATACTAGGAGATATCGCAGTATAGTGACTATAGTTGCAATTATGTATATGATACCGACCGGACCATTCGTCTCGCCTTGACGAAGCTATATACGCCATGATCGGCTCTCTCACCACTACAAGTTAGACAGCGCTGTCACTCTGTCAAGACGTTGTGTTAACGTGGCTTTCCCTGCTAGCTCTCTTTGAGCGCTGTGTATTCGGAGTAGATATCTGGACACTGTCGATAGCAAAGTCCACACGACTTCCTGTTGTGTACCTCATTTCATAGAGTACGGGACGAGCGCATCAGCACTCTATCGTTAGCACCTCCGTTACTTAGAGGACACTACCGACTATGACGCCTTCTATTGTATAATAGAGATCACTATCGCGTTAGCTTGTAGATAACACATGCATACACAGGATTCCTCGATATGCTCTAGAATGATATACGTTCTCTGCGAGCGTATGATCACTTCCAGAGCGTCTGACGCTCCTCAAGTTTGCTCCGCATCCGGTATGTGACACTCATGGATAGGATACTCGGGAGTTATACCCGATCCTCATCACAATGTTTTTGTTTTCGTGGTATCTACCCATCTCCTCCTATCTCCTAGCTAAACCGATATATCCACATCTACTTGAAAGTACCCTCCTATGATCGCCTCTACTATTTTGAACGCGTCAGCAAGCTCGCCCCGTTATTCGTCGCCTCTCTATAAATTAGCTAAACACGCTGTGCGAAGCTCTAAATTCCAATATCATCATTCTATAGCGTATAGGCCCTGACTCCATTATGTATATGTGAGAGTAGTTCAATGTCTCTCGGAGAGTAATGTATCTCTAAACAAGAGTCGCTAAACCCTGATATTCATCCCCTTAGTGAGATGTTCAATATAAATAAATCTTTCTATCCATGTAGGTTTACTTGATAATTAGGACAATGATTACACTGCTTACGGCACAATTGATGCTCTCAGAATATTTCACTTACATGCTTCCTTTTTAATAACTTACACTTCTTATAAACGCTTAACTCTTAAAAACCAAGGATTGAGGTAGCAATGCATGCAACACGTCTTTTATTTCCATTATCACCACACGTGAACAAATGGAATACTTAAAACCAAACTCATATGCACACAAAATAAGATAATCATTTACCTCTAAAATGACATCATGCACATATGTAAACCACTTCAAAATACATATAGAACACATAGCACGCAAGAAGTATACAAAATGGACACTTAGCCATTTCTAAAGGTATAAACTAACCTGCCCAATTCATGGTTGTCATAGTTGGTGGTATACAAACTCTTTGCTAACTTTACATCAGTGACAAACTTGCTCTATTTTAGTATAAGAGAATTTAGAAATTTGGTATTGACTTAAACTTGCTGCATTGTCATCCCAATAGTATGCATGTCATTGATTAGTTGAGAGAATCTCTAATAATACTCATACAATGTTTCACCCTGTACAGAAGCAAACTTATCAAACAAGTTGTATAATCTGCATTCATGTTCTTGATATGATAATGTAGTGTCTTTCATTAGTAGCTTGACTTTATCCCAAATATCTTTAGCCGCCTCTTGATGGTTTACAAGCGCATACACATCGGGTGAAAGACTGTGAAGAATGATATTAGTTGCTTGAACATCACAGTCATCTTGAAGTTGTTGTGCTTCAGTGAGTTCTGAGTATTTCTTAATCCGAGTTTGTCCATTTTCTTCAATAGTTGGGTAGACGAGTGGACCATTATCGATTGAATCAAGCATCATCCTACCACGTTTCTTAGCTTTGATGAAAATTCATATACGACTTGCCCATGAATCGTACATTGATTTCTCAAGCATTGGAGGACGGTTCTCAGCTCCAGCAATAATTATATGTTCTGCTAAAGTAGTCATTGTGAATTTGTTATGTGAAAAGATAACTTCTTGATCGATTAGTGATTAAAGGTTGTTGTGTTAAATTGTTGTTTGTTTTAAGTGAACGAGTCTTAAGATTACACGGGATTTTACAATTCTTGATAAAACTGAGAAAATAATTTAATACTTCATGGGATTTTACAAATCACAGAAAAATCGTATAAATCTCTTAGGCCAACTGGTATAAATCTCCTAATCAAAGTGTATAAATCTCCCTAGCAAAATGTATAAATCTTCCAAGCAAAATGTATAAATCACCCAAGTGTGAAATACGTATAAATCGCCTAGAAAGAAATATGTATAAATCGCCTGACCAGAGAAACATATAAATCACCTGACAAAATATGTATAAATTGCTTGAACAAACTACGTATAAATCGCCTGACTAATTACGTATAAATCGCCTGACAAATTACGTATAAATCGCCTGAACAAACTACGTATAAATCGCCTGAACCAAACATATATAAATCGCCTGACTAATTACGCATAAATCGCCTGACAAATTACGTATAAAACACCTGACAAGAAAACGTATAAATTGCGTGACAAGTTACGTATAAATCGCCTGAACAAACCACGTATAAATCGCCTGACTAATTACGTATAAATCGCCTGAAAGAACACTTTTTTTTAAATCACTTAAAAACATAATTTTTGACGTTTTTAATAGATTTTTTTTGTACAACTTGCTTTCCTAAGCCTAGTAGAACACTAAAAACACAAACCTTATGGTTTTAAACACGAAAATTTGAAATCAAGATTTTCGGTACAAAAACATTTTCAGACCAAAAGTAACTCAAAAGATCAATTTTTTTGATGTTTTTGAATGAATTTCTTGTACAACTAGCTTATCCTAGGAAAGAAGAAGCATAAAAATGATAACTTTATGGTTTTTGAACACACAGAAATGAAACTTTTTGTGCCTTGTTCGAACCACACAAAAACCAAAACAAAATGCACACAAGACTTCTAAATCACCCTATGGCTCTTGATACCAATTGTATAATATATGATTTATCTAAACACACAACAAATATGGAAGAAACCTAGAGAGTGAAAGGAGTGGAGGGTTGCTTCTAATGAGAGAAAGTGAAAGAGAAACTTAGATTATGAAATGTGAGAAATGAAACAACCAACACCCTCTCCAAGCTATGGAGAGGGTACTTATACTTCTAGAGTGGCCGATTAGCCTTGGCTATCATGGGCTTTCCATGGGCTTTGGCCAAAGTAGCTTACTAAGGTTCTAAATATTATGCTACGATCTATCTAATGATATATTGGTAGTGACCTATACTTTTTGTATTTCTAACAGTCTTTCCTGGTTGTCTGAATTGAGTATTTTTGGTTGAGTCCTTGCCTTGAGTTCCTTCTAATGTTTGAAATCAAGATCTTATCTCGCCTAAGTTGCTTAACTTTTCTAATGAGAGTTTTGCTTGGCTCTTC
>BQNB010114040.1:4293-21826 GCA_026074375.1 Tanacetum coccineum
AAAAACCAAACACGAGCAAACTAACAACATATGTAAACTTTGCTCATACAACATAAAAGCACAACTCAAAGCCAAAATTCACTTTTAACTAAATTCTCAAATAAGAATAACATTATTGTTTATTTACCTAGGATGACATGATGTTTAGGAAACATTATGTTTAAAGAATTTATGGACTTATCGTATTAAAGGATTAATAAAGGATAATATATATCCTATAGGAAACTAGAAGGGGGGGTTGAATAGTTTACCGGTTAATTGTTCGTTTTAAAACTTTGCTTGGAAAATTGTTTGATTTGAGTTGTATATCAATCAATCAACAATATGAATCACAATTAAACTATCTAATGAAATGAACTAAGTAAACAATAACAATATAGAGAGATATAGAAAGAAACGATCAAACCAAGACACCAAGATTTATAGTGGTTCGGCTACGAAGCACCTCTTCGTTCCTACTCTACTCCCTGAGTACACTACTCAAGATTTCACTATGTCAACAAGCTCTCTTTAGGCAGAGAAAACCGTTTACACGTCGCTTACTTTCTTTTCCGACACTAAGCTAGATGTCGAGTCCTAATCTTAGCTAGAACCAATCTAAGACTTCACTAAGTCTTTATACACTCACAAGATATATACCCGTGGATTGGCACACAATCCAAATCACACCAATACACAATTTACACTATTGGATCTACACACAATCCAATTTATATAACAACACAAAGTAAATATAATGAAGATTTGTGATCTTGATGAGGAAGAGAGAGATCACTTGATAACAATTCGTATGCAGAAGAATACGATTGTTCTTCTCTTGCACTTGATTAGAAGAAAAAGGGAGGAAGAAAGAATTAATCACTTGAAACAAGATCAAGGTATGTTAGTGATCAAGATATGTATTTTAGAAAGAAAGAACGAAGAGAGAAAAGTAGATCTGAGAAAATTCGTGGCAAGAGGTTCTGTTTTTCATATGGGTTGGCCCAGTATTTATAGAAGACAAAAAGAGCCGTTATGTTGCGGCGGTCCCGGCGGTCCTTAATATATAAGGGGGCCGCCAGGCCTATAAGGGGGTCGTCATAGAGTACGCTCCTCTTTTTGTCTTTTTGTGGGGAATGTGTTATCTGTTTTAGAACCTTCTATTTTGGGGAGAAAAATCTGATTTCAAATTTAATGTTTTAATAAAACATTCTTTTATGAATAAATATTTTGTTTTTATATTTTTATAAAAACACTTTTGTATAAATGTAAGGTTTAAGAAAAAATATTGTCTTGATCACTAATCATGTTTAATGATTTGTTTATTCATACCTTAACACTGTGTTCTTTAGTTTTATTTAGGAGAGAAAGTGAAAGAAAACAAAAAAAAATCATGTTCTCTAGGTTTTTGGGAGAAGGGAGGAAAAGCAAATGGAGGTAAAGTTGGGGGTTTTGGGTCTCATTATGTCCCGCCCAAAAATGGGCAGAAAACAAAGTAAAGTAGATTTATGTTATTGAAATTACCAAATTGTCCTATCTATCAACTTTATCTCTATGTACAAGAAAATGTTATGAGGTCAAAATAGTAAAAATGACATATCTCTTTCTTTCTTTCCCTTTCAGTTTTATCCAACTCGAGAACACGTATATATAAGCTGACATGCTTTCCTCTTCTTTCATTTACTTTACTTTGTTTTTCATTACTTTCCTTTACTCTCAATAAAAAACTTAAGAACAGAGTGTAAGTGATTAATCTTAGAAATAGAATTTTATGATTAGTAATTTATAAATGTTTATTTTTATCGTAAACGTTTTTACATTTTGTTATTATCAAAATATTGAGAGGTCGAAAAATATAAATAACGTTTTTAGACATTATTTGTATTAACAATCTCCCTCTTTTTGATGATGACAAAACATAAACTCATTTAATATAAAAGTAGAAGTTTATAAATTATTAATGAGTTTAATTTTATTTCTCCTCCTTTTTGTCGAATCCAAAAAGGTTGATCGTCGAGTCATAGGAGAGAGAAAGAAATCGACGATTAAAGACTTCCCCTTGTTCGGGGCACCCAGGGATCGATCTTACGATAATTTGTTTGCTACAAAATAAGATTAGAAGTACAAGTGCAAGCCAACACAGCATGACAAATATCTTAAGAGTATAATCTACACATTTAGAAACTCATAAATAAAGTGCATTTAAATTCATAAAGAGATCATATATAGCCATAAGGACAATATATGATGATACAACATAAGATAATCATAACAAAACACAACATATTAAAGCATCTAATAAGAGTAAACTAGTAGATGAGTCTTGACTTCATAAGATGTGATACTCAAAAGGTAGTTGTAGATCTCAACCCTAGATAGATCTTTTAGCCTGTGAAGGATATAGAGTACTAATGTAATCAAAAGTAACTCTGTGAGAGTCTAACAACACAATCTATTGTTCACGCGGAAAATAAACAATAGTGCTAAAGAAGAATTACTAAAACAATACTTCGATCCTCTATGGATCTTTTCTATTAATTGTAAAACTGTTTCTTGATTGTTCAATCGTCTATCAAACCTAAACTGTGTGGTTTCATTTATAGATATGAAACCCTAAACTAATTCTCCCAGAATTACGATTCCATGAGTCTATCTACTACTTCTCATGCCTATCCATAGTTTAAACAAACTGCACTTATCCTCTTTGTGTGTTTTGTTTTTTTTTGTTAGAGAGTTTTCTGTGTTTTGTTGGTTTCTTGTTTTCCTGTTTTGTTTTTGGTTTTGGTTTTGATGTTGGTTAGTGTGTGCAGTGGTGGATTGTTCAGTGTGCTTGTTTGTTTTGAGTTTTTGTGTATTGTGGTGTTGTTTTGGTTGGGTTTTTTGATTTTGTGTTCGAGTGTTTTGTTTTTGGTGAGATTTGTGTTTGTTTGGGGTTTTTTTGATTTATTGTGTGTTTAGTTTTGTTTGTGTTGTTTTTTTTTTGTGCTTTTCTGTTTGTGGGTAGTTGTTGTATTTTGTTGTGTTATTTGCTGTGAGAGTCTAACCACACAATTATTGTTCAGCGGGGAAAAATAAACAATAGTGCTAAAGAAGAATTACTAAAAAACACTACTTCGATCTCTTGGATCTTTTTCTATTAATTGGTATAAAATGTTTCTTGTATTGTTCAATCGTTATCAAACCTAAATGTGTGGTTTATATATAGATATGAAACCCTAAACTAATTCTCCCAGAATTCGATTCCATGAGTCTTTCTATACTTCTCATGCTATCCATAGTTTAAATCAACATGCACTTATTCCTGAGTAAACTACTTTACTCTACCGGACCAATATCATAGCAGCAGGAAACTACATACCCGCTGTATGCAACTATTACCTATCGAGTAGCAAATTACTCTATCCAGTAAGGAACTACATAACCTACCTGTAGGAACTAATAAAAATACAACTATTCCTAACATTTCCTCCTAAAATGGATTTTGGACATGTAATGTCCATGTTTCTAGATAGATTTTCGTGTTGAAGCTTGAGGATTGACACAGCAACAAAGAACTTGAAATCGAGCACTCAGCAGCAACAATGAACTCAGGAAGATCTCATAGCAAGCATAGAGTCATCTTTAGGTTATAACAGTTCATCACTTTCCATGGTGTGTTAATCTGGAGAATTGAACTAGTAAATAAATGGATTGATGATAGCCTTTACCAAGTAGCCATTTACTCTTGGGCTCTAGCCAATCTATTGGGTCCTAGGAAAAAAGGAATGCCATGGAAGATTGGAACCATTTAGGTTCAACCTTTCGAACTTTAATCCTAGTGGGTTGAATTTACATATCTTTGGGCAAGTCATCACAGCCAAAAACGGATTTGATTTGTCTTTACCTGGAGCCGTTGCTCGGTGCACTTTTCATTTCAAGATTAGGGCAAGTGAAACATCCAGTTTTGGGTAACTATATGGCAACCTCCAACGGATTTTATAAGCCTTTACCACATAGCCATTTGCTTGTGGGCTAGACAATCCTTGGGACCCAGAAAGGGTTATTCCCATGATGGACTGTAAACCATCTCAACTAATTTGTACATGAAACATATGTCAGTTGAGAGACCCTATGGTTTTAAGCAAACCATTACAGCTATATCAATTCATTCTAGTCTAAGACCTGGGATTGAACCCAAAATTCAATTTAATTTAGGCCCACAAGGCCTGGGAATTGATACCATTAATGATGTTGCACTCCAAAAACCATAAAACCAATTTGCACCAAAATATTTTATCACATGAAAACCAAAATTTGAGCCAAAAAGGATTTAAGCTCAGTAGCATCTCAAAGTGACATGCAATAAACAAAATCCCCAAAATTTGAGCCAAAATTTGAGCCAAAAACCTCAAAGTGACATGAAAACCAAAATTTGAGCCAAAATTTGAGCCAAAAACCTCAAAATCCCCAAAAACCATCTCAAAGTGACATGCAATAAACAAAACTATACATACCAAAAGCAATAAATATATACAAGGCAGTAACAAGATACCAGAATCAATCAAAAGAAACACAAGAAGCAAGCTGCTTCTTGATGAATTGAATCAGTTGCACAACATACGTCATGTCATTCCCGACACCATCTACCTCCACTTACCAATTAGCTTCAGCATCTTTTAATGAGTGAGCAGAGAGAGGATTAAGGTGTATCTGCAAACATTATAAGATTCTTGCCAGAAGAAAACGTTTTCTAGCAATGAACACCAGAAGGAGGGAAAACAATTTCCAGCTGTGTATAAAACCCATTTTTGTTGATCATGCCAAACAACACACTTGAACCACCAGAAGTAGATAGACTCAAACAAAATGCGATCCCCACAAAATCAATCCATTGCCAGCTAGAGGGTTGACTTCATAATGCTTAACAACCATTCCAAATAACTTGGATAGATCCTGTCTATCAATCAAGTGCAAAATCTCTCGAAGATGAGTAAAATATTTTGAAGTTTTATCAGTGAAGTATAGAGCATTCACATCACCTAAGCCAGTAGGAATAACTTCCCATGCAGCAAATATATGCCAAAACAAAGGGTCGGTATTATTCCGCAGGAATCATCGAGTCATCATCTTGGATGAGCACTTGAATGAAAATAGGTATCAGGAGGAGCATAAATCACTTCAGACAGGAGGGAACTTCCTTGGGGCTAAAGGACATCCTCCTGGTGTATATGTCTTGATATTAGCATCAAAGGATTGACTTCTTGTCCTAGGTCAGAGGACCTAGAAACAGGTGTAGCACAAGGTGGTGTGTAGAGTAACCGTTGGATAACAAGATGTTTAGGTGGAAATCAGGGTTGTGATGAAACATTGGATGGAGCAGCAACAGATGGTTTGGGTGGTGAAACAGGTGTAACCTCAGGTGAGTGTGGAGGAGTATCAATAAATGGCGAAGGGTTAGATGGAACACCAGCAGTTGATGGATTTGATGCGGTGAGGAAAGAGTGTGTTGAGCTTTATTGGATTTTGACTTCTTGGAAGTAGGTAGGTCCACAATCTTTCGCACCCCTAGGACGTTGAATAGACCCTATGAAGTATCTGGAGTTTGCAGATTTTCTACGCATGCGAATTGGTTTTAAACTCCTCCTGAAGTGTGGCATCAGTAAAAGATTTAACATGTTTCAAAGTCCATCCAGTAGAATAAATGACAGAACTCTGATTCTTGACATAAGTTCGCATAAAATATTTCTGCTGTGCATATGTCATAGGTTTATTCCTCTTCTCTATAAACCGTTGTTTTTCAAACTGTCTCTTCTTTTCAGCAATAACTTTGACCATTCTCTCTGCAAAGTTTTCTTCAGTACCATAGGGACAAGAAATGTCAGCAGTAAGTCCCTGATTAGCATGTACTTGTCCCATGATATGAATCCAATCATCATCTGTGTAGTACTTTGCAGAATTAAGAACATCCTCTTGCCTCTTCCTCTGTCTTTCCTCCTGTTCTCTTGCCAACTCAGCCTGTTCCTCTTCATATAATTTCTTTGCAGCTTCTGCACCCAATCTGTCCTCCTCCAATTGTCTGAAAGACCTTGGCTTTAGTGGAGGATCTTCCTCTACCATAGGAGATTTTCCTTTGTTAAAGGGATCAGCAGAAGTCTCAAAAGTAGGACCAGTAGGAACATCAGTTTCACTACCAAATGCAGTAGTGTGAGTGGATGCACCAGCAGGAATGTCAGCTGTTTGATTGTCATTAGCAGGAATAGGAGATGTGTCAGCAGCAGAAGCAGCTGCTTTAGCAAGCTTGATCAATGGGTCTACATCTTGTTCCTCTGCCTCCTCATCATCAGATTCACTCACAAACACTTTTCTTCCTCTAGCTTTGAGTTTTGATTCCAAAACCTTCACTCTTTTTACCAATTTTCCCATCACCTCGTTCACACACTAATGTACACAAAGCTTATGGACTTATGGGCTTGAATCTGGAATCACCTCGTTCTCAATCTTTCTTCAGTAACAACAACAGCTTATGGGCTTGAAGCTCAGATTCCAAATTCTCAATCTTTTTCCCTTGTTCACACACTAATGTACAAAGCAAAGAAAGTATCCTCCAGAGATTCAATCTTTCCACATTATAGAAGGAACAGGTCCAGACTGAGTCATGGGCTTGAGTTGAAGTAGACTCAAAAAAAGTTAGGGTCCAGAGCAAATGGATCCCTGCTCATTCGTTGAGCAAACATTATTGGTTGGTGCTGGTCTGGGGGTGTTGAGACTTGTTTCATGAGAAGAACATCTTAGTCACTGTCTCAGGAACATTGGGTGGACTGAAGGTTTCAGCTTCCCCTGAGCTTTCACAGCTATAGCAGTTGAGGCAGGAGCAAGCATAATGCCAACAAAGGCAGTAGGAATCCCATGAAAGTTTAGTCCTCATATTGGCAAATATTTTACTGGTTAGTCTCAAGCCTGTAGGGTTTTTGGTATCCCTTGTTTCTATATTCAAAATCATCTGTAGAAACCTATGATACATCAAAAATTTGTTTGAGTTTTGAATGTTATTCACCATCCCATTAAAAATATAACTAGACCAGTTAAACTTCCTTCCCTCACACAAACATATCAAAGCAGTGGCCAGGGGACTCCAACTTGATCCATAACCTACCTGCCTTTAGTACTTAACAAAGCAAGAAGTGTGATCAGGAACCTCCAACTATGTGAGAATTTATTCTTGTGAATTGTCCCAGCTTTCCCTCTGGGGGTACACCTAGGTTTCCATTGTCCCTGTATAAATCCTCAGCAATAGTCATATCTACTACCCCGTCCCTCATCTCTAACAATAAGCTACTACTAACCCCTTAAAAAAAAAAAAGATTCTGTGATAGTATAAGGAGTACCATCAATTGTGGCCACAATAGCTGGTGGACTCAAGACTCAGATAAAAAGATGAGGCCCGTAGACCAGAATTGTTTTTATAGGGAGTCATGTATAGAGGTGTCAAGACTCATGGCATCCTCTGTAGAAACCAAGGCAAAAAGTAATAACCTGATCATAATCTCCGCTACCTTTGGATTTCTTTCTCCAAAAATCCAACCTTATTATCTGCTCGTCGGCGGAATTTTAGGGCAGGCCATTGATCATTGATAGCTTGAACAGGGTTAAAGTGTTAGTACTGGTGTTAATGCAATAGAGTTACACTCCTGGTGGTATAGGAATTGCAGCACTTTCGAAAGGTGAGTGGAACAAACAAAAAGAGGGCTGTAAAAATTAGGGTTTGATAGAAAGGTAATTGTAAAAATGAGGGCAAATAGTAATGAACCCTTTAAATAGATACCCCTTTTTAGCAATTGAATGCCCACTTGTTTCAGTTTTACTATTGAAGTATAATAAAACTCAATTTTAGTCCTTGAAGAAAAGTAAACCCTATCAAACTATTAACAAAACCAGCAGGAACAACTCTACCAGCAGAAACCAGTAAGACCACCAGTAGGAATTGTTCAGTCAGAAGAAACCAGTATAACCACCAGTAGAAACTCATGCAACACCAGGAATAACACTTATCCAACCAGAAGTGAATGTTCTCATCAAATTAAGGCCACACACTCCATGCTATGCACAAATCATGAATCATTTCCCTGCAAAATGTTAGTCCAAAACCACACAAACCATATACATAGAAAAACAAAAGGATCTAACAACTAGAATTAACGCTGCTATTCTAATATCCTAAGAATAATATACAAACAACAGTCCTCCCCTTGGACCCAAATCCTCCCCTTAACCATGGCATCTAGGGATTTATCATCCCTATGTGAACCACAAGGTGATTAAACCTTGGTCCATCAAATGCCTTGGTTAACAAATCAGCCATATTATCATCAGTATGGATTTTAAGCACTTGAATAAGATGTTTTTCATTTGCATCTCTAATAAAATGGTGCCTAATTTCTATGTGCTTTGTTCTTTGGTGAAAGACTGGGTTTTTAACAATACATATGGTACTCTGATTATCAATAAAGATCTTAGTGTTCATAAAATTGAACCCATAATCAAGCATTTGATTTTGTATCCAAAGTACCTGACCACAACAGTTAGCAGCAGCAACATACTCAGCTTCAGTTGAAGAGGTAGCTACAATAGTCTGCTTTTTACACTGCCATGATATTAACCTTCTTCCCAGAAATTGACATCCACCAGTTGTGGATTTTCGATCACCATGGGAACCAGCATAGTCACTATCACTATATGCTTCCAAAACAAAAGGAGAATCTCTTGGGTACCAAAGACCTAATTTTGGTCGGCCTTTAAGATACTTGAAAATCCTCTTGACTGCATTTAAATGGGAAGTCAAAGGTGTGACCTGGTGTCTAGAACAAGCACTCACTGCAAACTGAATATCCGGCCTTGAAGCTGTCAAATACATGAGGGAACCTATCATGGATCTGTATAAATGAACATTAACAGCCTCATCAGGTTCTTCCTTGGATTTAGGGTTGGTAGCTTCAAAGGGTGTAGTTGCAGATCTCACATTCACCATATCAAACTTCTTAAGCATGTCCTGGACATACTTGTCTTGGCTGATAAATATCCCATTTGACTTCTGAGTAACCTGAAGTCCTAAAAAGAATGTTAACTCACCCATCGCACTCATCTCAAATTCACCTTTCATCAACACCTCAAATTCATCACACCAGGCTTTATTGGTGGAGCCAAAAATAATGTCATCCACATAAACCTGTACAAGTATGATGTCCCTGGAATTCTTCTTAATAAAGAGAGTTTTGTCTATTGAACCTCTTCTGTAATTATGCTTTAACAGAAAAGTAGACAAGCGTGCATACCAGGCCCGTGGTGCTTGATGAAGGCCATACAAAGCTTTCACAACTCTGTACACATGTTTAGGGTGAAAAGGATCCTCAAATCCTTTGGGTTGAGTAACATAGACTTCTTCATCAATTTCCCCATAGAGAAAGGCACTCTTGACATCCATTTGATATACCATAAAACCCATGTATGAAGCAAATGCTAAGAATAAGCGAATAGCTTCAATTCGAGCCACTGGAGCAAATACCTCATCATAGTCAATGCCCTCCTCTTGCCTATGACCTTGAGCCACCAACCTTGCTTTATTTCGAACTACGATACCTCTGGCATCTCTTTTATTCTTAAGAATCCATTTAGTCCCAATAGCAGTTTTTCCTTCTGGTAATGGCACAAGCTTCCACACCTCCTGATGAACAAACTGTTGCATTTCCTCCTGCATAGCTTCTACCCAATCAGGATCATTAAGTGCTTGAGCAACACTGCTAGGTTCAAGTTGGGAGAGAAAACAAGCAAACAGACAATGTAAATAGTCTGTGTGATTGTTCCTTTGTTGATCATGAACATAGCCAGCAAGAGCACTCTCTCCAAACTTGGATTTCTTCAAAGATCCCCTTGTGAGAACTGGTGAAGAAATATCCCCAATAATCTGTGAAATAGGATGCACAGTATGCACTCTTCTTGTGGGAGCTGGATCAACATCTATGTGAGGTGCTAAATTTGTGATTGAACCACCAAAGTCAGCATCATATGAAGATTCAGAGAAAATGCCAGTAGTAGGATGATGGTGAATGCCCTCCATCTCTGAAGATGAGGATATGTGATTGGCAAGGTCAGAAGGAGAGGGAAATCTAGTAGAATTTTCACTTGAGCCCAATGAGTGACCAGGAGGAAGTGGTGTATCATCAGCATGAACAGGTTCAACCATAGAAGAAGATGGTGTAGAAGGAACAGCAGAACCACCAGCAGCCTGATTAATACTACCAGCAGGAATGCTAGTAGCAGGAATAGCACTAACAGCAGGAACCGTATCAGCTGTTTTCCAAGTGTCCTTTGCTGCAGAATTGGCTTCATATTCTTGTCTTTGAAGCCTAGCAAGTTCCTCTGCATAGTCTGAAGTGCTCTCCACAGTGTCAGAAGCAGGATTAACCTCGGGACCTGAAAAATGGTTAGAAGGAAAAGAAGGAACAACAATCAATTGCTCATCACTCTCTGAATCTGAGTCATCTTGTGTACCTGCATGATTGTTAGTATCTTGAGTACCTGCAGGTTGATTAGACTTGAAACGAGTATAACCTAAAGAATCAGTCAAATAGTCAAGGTCAAAGTACCATTCATGACCCAAACCCTGAATATTTGGTTTATCTTCCATATATCTCAGATTCAGTGTTTCTTCTATCCTTTTGTTGGATAAGTTATAAACTCTATAAGCTTTACTATGAGCAGAGTACCCAACAAGAAAACCTTCATCAGCTTTACCCTCAAATTTGCCCAAATGATCACTAGTGTTCATAAATTTGCCCAAATGAGCAGAGTCCCCGGCAGCGACGCCAAAAATTGATTAGTTATTTTTCTTTCTAAATATATAATATAATAAAATATATATTATAAAATATATAATAGTCTACAAAAAACAATAATTCAATAAAACCAGGAGCAGTATAGAATGTTCCCGGGTCGTTAATCCCCAACGAGGCTGTGCTGGAAAATCGATACGGTCGGAAGATTGGAGTTTGAATGAGAGAAATGATTTGAGAGTGTGGAAAGTTAAATTAAACAATAACAAACAAAAACATTTAAGAAAAACCTAAAAATTATGAAATTAAGCTGAAAAACGAGACCCCGAATCCCAAACAAAGGGTCAAAAACCTAAAATCTTCAAAATTAACCCTACGAAGAAATTTTCACTTCTAAACTACTCTAGGAGACAAATAATGAAGAATGAAAAAGACTAGACTGAAAACGGAGGTCGTTTGACCCAAAAACGAGTCAAGACAAAAACCGCACCCGAGCCCCGTTCTTTAAAAATAAAAAAGTTATAAAAATGACCCTACGAAAATTTTTATATTTTTCCTACAAAACAATATGACTAGAAAATAAAATTTTCTAAAAAAAAAATATTTTTTTGATAATTATTTTTGTATTTTTTATGAATTTTTTAAACTTTTAACGAAATTAAATAAAAAAAATACTAAACGTCTTTTAAAAATTCTGAAAATTTTACTAAAAATACTAGACACTATAATAAACCTACGAAAAATAAGAAACCTAAAGTTTGCTTATAAATAAGCCCGAAAATAAGCTATAAACAGCTTATAGGCAAAAGGGTGAAAACGTGTATAAAGGAATAACCACTTGGGACTTTAATGAAAAAGTCCCAAGGGCGCAGCGGTAAGTGTGGGTGTAAAGGGGGAATGTATCGAGGGTAGAGGCCCGGGTTCGAGTCTTGCTCACCCGGGTCACCCCTTGTCTTTCCCCTTTTTTTTGGAAAAACTTTGTGAACCAAAGTTGTTAAGCTTATTGAGCTTAACAACTTTCAAAACTACAACTTTTTCTAGAAGCTTATGAATAAGCTTAAAAAGGGCTTTTAAGGTGACATAGCTTTAAGTGAGTCTTAAGGGCTAAAATGCTAAGTCTTTTGGGCTTTTTTGGAAGCTTAAGCTAAAACTTAAACGAAGAAGGCTAGAAGAGGAGTTAACTACCCTATCTAAATAGCAATAAAAAGCTTAAATCTACAACTAAGTAAGCTCAAAAAGGGCTTAAGCTGAAGGAAAACTTAAATAAGCTTAAGTACAAAAACTTCTACTTTCAAACACTAAATAAGCAAGGAAAGTGGGAAAATAAGCACTCATAACTTAACACACAAACAAAATAAGCTATTAGGAACACAAGTGAGCAAGTGAATAAGCTCAATAAGTCCCCCAACCCCCCCCCCAAGAAGAAGCTTAATCCCCACAACATACAACTAATGAGTTAGTACTGTGGTATAAGAATATGGGCTTAAAAGCTTACTAAAGCAAGGAAAAAGGGAATAAGCTATCTAAGATCACTAATACTCCTAATAAGCAAATAAGAGCCTAAATTCAACAACTAAAAAAACTTCTTAATAAGCTAGAAAGAAATTAAGCAGTACCGTCCACTAGAGCTAAGTAAAACAGCCAAAGGTCTACAATTTAGGCTTAAAAAAAAAATAAGCTATCAAAAGGCTTTTTTAACGACTGAAACAAAGAGAGCTATCAAAGAGCTTATAGGCTCTAGATAAAGCCAAAAGCTAGGGCTTAAGTTTACTAAAAAGCTAGATGGGTGGGCTTAAAGTGAGCCCCTTAGCACCAGGGCAAAACTAGTGCTAAAACAAGGGCTTAATTGACAGCTTAAAATAAGCTGTCAAATAAGCTCAAATTAAAAAGAAAAGTTGAAACAGATGAAGAACACTAGGAAATGGACTTGTGCACAAATTTTAAGCTTCTAAAACACTAATAATCCTGCTGATTTTTGAGAATGAAAAATGGGCTTTTTGTTTTAAAAAATTGACACTTGAAATTTTGGCAGGTTTGACTCAACAAGTCAAAAGACCAAAGGATTTTTAACAGCTTGTTTTAAGCATACTAATGACACTCTTTTTTAAAACCACAACTCAAAATTACAAGAGCTTACGAAATAAGCTCTTGTAGCTTTTTTAAACACCACAGTTTCCAAAAGGACTTTGTAAACACTTGAAAAACAGGTTTTGACTGAAAAAATGTTGGAAAAACAGGCTTAAACAAGCTCAAATACTTAAGCTAAAACTAACTTATGACCCCAACCCATACCACACTTGTTTTGACCCGTTTTCATGCTTAACCCAAACACCCCTTAATATTCTAAAAACGAATTTTAGAGCTTATACAAACTGATTTAAGCATTCATTTTTAGAATCAAGTATAGTTTAGCATTAACAAACATAAATATAGCATAAACAACTAAGAAATACAAACTTAAGCTAAGAATCAGCACAAATGAGCTATTTGCTACAGTAACTTTAAATCAAAAGTTTAAAAAGAGATGTACCTTAATCCTTGCTTAAACAGGATTTTTGAATTCCCTAAGAAGCTCTAAACTTACCCAAAGCTTATGAATAAGCTTAAACTAAGAATAATCTTAAACTAAACAAAACCAATAAGCCATCCCAAATTGCTCATTCATCCAATGCTTGATCCAACAGTAACTTTGTCCCCCTTTTTTTTTGAATTTTTCCTAGATTTTTGATTAATAGTTTTAAAAACAGTTTGAAAGAAGTATTTATAGCTTATATGACTTATAATCTCTTAAGGATATTAAACAAACAGTAACACATCAAACTCACTTCTCATTAATCTTAAAAAAGAAAGTACATAAAAGTTTTAAAACTAAAAAGAAATTACACACTAAGATTTTTTTAAAACACTAAAAACTACTCTCTTTGCCACAATGGGCTTACATTGCTTAAATAGTAAAAAACGACTAGGGTTTTGCACTTGGTCTCTTGTCTTCTTGCAGGTGTGTTTCTTTGTAGACACACAATTGAAGTGTGTTTGTTGTGAGAGTGTAGACAGCATTGATCTTGGCCCTTCATTCCCCTTGGCGCCCAAGTCGAATATTATCGACCCTTGATGATTTTGGTGGGAGTTTGGATTGCCAACATGGCAAAAGCCATGTGGGGGTGTGGGGTTATGGATGGTGAAAGGTTTGGAGTATGTGGGAAGTCAACCGAGGTGACAAAGGTGGGGTATTGGGTTTTGGCGGGAAATCACGAAGAAGATATACAGTGATTTAAAGTTGGGGTGAGAGTTTGTGGTTTTGACAATATTGGTCCCTCAAGGTGTTATAGTTGTTTGCAGTACACATCCTTGTGGTTGTACAAATTTGGGGGACTTGGCAAATTAACCCCTCAAGGGTTATATTGGTTGTTACACCACAAGTCCTTGTTAGTTATAACTCTTTGACCTTGGCAGCTTTGGCCCTTGGGGTTTAACTTTGCCAAATTGGCAGTTTTAAACCTTCTCTTTATTTCCTTCTTTTCTTCTTTTAAAACAAGATTGCCAATTTGGCAATTTTAGCCCCTCAACTTGTTTTTCTTGACTTTTGGCTTCGGGCTTGTCAGGGTTGACTTTCTGTTGACTTTTTCAGGCTTTTTGTTTGACTGGACATTTGTCATTTTGCTGCTTTTTCGCTATCTGTTCCAAAAATTTTTTGTCGTTTTGGCTTTGTTTTTCGTCCTTTTCTTAGATATCCGTGATCCTACACAATCACATTATTTTTTTGGTTTTTGGTTTTTCTTAATTCCTTGTATCAAAATTTAAAACAGATTAATGATTGCTTATATAAGAGCTTAAAAGTGAGCTTAAAATAAACTTAAGTTAACTTGGAAACTTTAGAACACAAATTAAAACATAAGCCGAAATTTTCATTAATCTTAAGAAAAGAATTACAAGTACAAGAAAGTAAAACTAAGTTAAAAACTAAGACTGAGTACTACACTACACTACATCCCTTGCCACAATGGCTTTACAAAGCTTATATAGAAACGAGCTAGGGCTCTTTTCTTTGCCTTTGTCTTCTTCTGAATGTGCTAGTTGTGTTTCTTTGGTGAGAGGAAAGCTTGGGTCAATCACAGCCCTTGAAGTTTTCTTGTTGCCCAAACAAAATGATCTTACCCGTCCTTTATCTTGGCCAATATAGATGTCAAGGATCGCCAAGCTGGACGATAGCCCATGTGGGGGGTGGGGTTTAGGTTAGTGACGGGTTTGGAAGTATGTGGTGAAGTCAACGAGGCTTGAAAGGGACGGGTTTGGTTGTTATGAGTTTGGCGAGAAAATGGTGATGAAGATATACAGTAGTTTAAAACAGGGTGAGGGTTTGGGGTTTTGTCACAAATGGCCCCTCAAGGTGTATGTGTCTCTTGCAATTTTCGTCCTTGTGTTTTATGAAGTTTGAGGATTTAACAGGAAAGGCCCCTCACTTTGTATATGTTTATATCAAATTAAGTCCTTGTGGTGTATGACTTTTGAAGGTTGGCAGAAATGGCCCATGTGGTATTTCTTTGGTGAGTTGGCAGTTTTAGTCCCTCACAAGTATTTTCTTTATTTTCTTCATTAAATAAGTTAGGGACTTGGCAATTTTGGCCCCTAAACTTATTTTTCTTCACTTATGGCTTCGGGTTTGACTTTGGATTTGTCGGGGTTGACTTTGGTTGACTATTTTTCAGACTTGGGCTTTGTCTTGACTTTGTCTTTATCATGCTTTTCCATTCTGTGTCCGGTTTTGTCGTTTTGGCTTCGTTTTTCGTTCTTTTCTTAGATATCCGTTCCTGCAAAACATAATTAGCAAAACAAGCATATTTTTGGCATTTTAAATCCGTTTTTGGTTATTTTAGCTTGTTTTTAAAGGTAAAAGGTATGTGTAATTAAACACATACCAAAAATCTCCCATACTAAGGTATTTTCGTGTCCTCACGCAATACTATGAAGTAAGCATTTAGAAAACTAAGAATCTCAATCACCCTCGACTAATAACCTCAAAAAGTAGCTAAGTGTTCATCAAGGGAGTTAAAGACTCATAAGTTTTGAAAATCACTGTCTTTACCATTTTTTATATATACACTTATTCCTACACATCTTTTTGTATTTTTCATTTTTCAATAATCGTCTAACTAGAATGTTTGACTTTCGTTATTTTATAACTTTAAGGGATCATAGAACAAGATGCATTTCGATCCGAGAATGCCCCAAAAAAGGATAAATTCATCGTTCCCGACTTTTCACTTATTCCAAACCAAGCTTAAAATGAAATCACCGTTAATTATGAGTTAAGATGATAACACTACTCATATTTGCCACTTGTAAACTTTTCACTCCCGACAATTTGTATCTTAAGGTGTATGTGCTATTTTGAATTTCAACCATGGATCAACGTTTTGCAACATTCTATGTTTCACGTTCCACCCGAGAATAATGAGTTTGAAGGCGAGATCATCCCATGTAGCGACTTTCGTCTCGGCACATCCCAACCTTGCGGTTAAGTGACCAGGCTTTTGACACCCCACAGAGACTAGTATCGGGACTCATGGACCTTAGGTTTCAAAAACTCTTAGGTTTCTCGTATATACATAGCTTATTTTGAAAAACTTAAAATGAAATAGTCTTAGTTCAAAAGCATATTTAAATTTAAGAAAAAGAGATTTTCTCTATATTTATTAATTCGCGTTTAATACACTTAATACAATTATTCATTCTTAAGGAAATCCTTGACCTTTTAGAAGGCTGCAACATCGGTTGTGAGCCGGCAAGATGCAGCAAACTTTTATCAGTCTCGGATAAATACTATGTGCCTTATTTAGAAGACTACAACATCGGTTGTGAGCCGGCAAGATGCAGTAAACTTTTATTAGCCCACAGTTTATTATTATTACTCATTATTCTTTTTTTCATTTTTATTTTACACTTTATTTCACGATATATAGAGAAGACTTCTTTTTGGAAAATTTAAGTATAAATTTGAACTAAGACTAAAATTATTGCTATCAACTACATAAAAATTGTTGATTTAAGTTTAATTTCCAAAAATAGCACGTATTATTAGTCCGGTTAGAAGCTTATGGGAGAAAAAGCCACAAATTACATACATGAGCTCTTAAGATTTCCTACTAATCCTTGTTTAGCATCCAACTCTTACTTAACTCTATCATTTTTCAATCTTCGCGAATTTTGGCGAACGCTTAGTCTAAAAGTTAAGGAACTAGCTAGAGCTTAACACGCTCGATCGAGTCAAAAAAATTTCTTATTCTACCCAGCAGGAAAGTCAAAATTGTGACAAAACACTTATTTTTTTTGAAAATTTTTAAATTTTTTCATTTTTTTGAAATTTTGGTGGTAAAAACGAGATTACGTGAAAACAACGGCTGCAGGCACAATCAAATCGATAGACCCCCCCCCATACTAGAATTAAACATTGTCCTTAATGTTTTAAGAAGGGTCTCTACGTAAATCCTAAGCCGTTTATGAATTATGCTAAAGATAAACGTTAGTCGATAAGATTAGGATATTGGATTTCCCAAATGAAGCTGAGGATTTGAAGCTCGAGTGATCGAAGGACAAAACCACGAGCACGAGAGGTTTCAAAAATCCAGGACAACCCTAGACAATCACAAAAACAAGCAAACGAGAAAGGAAAGAGGCAAACCTCTTCACAACAAAAAACACTTATTCATTACTACATAAGATAACTACGGATAAGCATGGGGTGCCTCCCA
>BQNB010114041.1:3053-16267 GCA_026074375.1 Tanacetum coccineum
AAATAATTAAACTATATTTAATTATCACTTTTTATTAAATAAAAATATTTAATAAATTATTTATCATTTTATTCAGAAACATTTGTTAAAAACGCAAATATTCAAGTTAAAGTTCATTTTATGGAAAAGGTTTATCAGTGACACACAAGTAAATAATAAACATTTTAAATAAGTTTATAAAATGTTTATGCAAATAATATTCGAGTGAATACTCATTTTCGTAGGAAAAACTATTTGGAAAACAATTGCGCAAGTTTCGTGTCTTGAATCATCCGTTAAGTGACTTAAACGAGTCCCGAACCATTGTTTAACAAAATTTACACTTTAGGTCCATGTGAAATATTTACAACATCAACCTTGAACTATATTAAACTTGCCACATTTTTTGAAAAATGCAATTAGGGTTTTCCTCATTTTATGTTATAACCCTAGCACACACACTCCTTAAGTTTTCCGGCGCCGCTCCAGCCACCTCCGGCTGGATTCCGGCCACCCCACCACAGCCGCCACACCACACCACCATCTCCACGCCACCACAGATCTACCAACACAATCATCATCACGTCAACTCCACCACCTTTACCCCACCGATGCCACCACACCACCATCCGTCGCTGCCATCCTCACCTTCATCACCACATCACCATCATTGCCACCCGACCCACGTCACCATCTCCAACTCATTCATCCCCACCACCACGCCACCGTCGTGGTTTATCAACAACACCATAAAGAGTGCGTTCGGATGTTCATAGCACCAAGGGTGCGTTGGGTTTTCAAAACAACACCACAAGGGTGCGTTGGTTGGCTGTAAAACCGCACAAGGGTGCGTTTGGTTGTTCGATTCAGCGCCAAGGGTGCGTTTGTTTGTTTTATTCCGCACTAAGGGTGCGGTTGGTTTTGATAAAACGCCATAAGGGTGCGTTTGGTTTTGCTCAGTCACCAAAAGGGTGCGTTTGGGTTTATAAAACATATAAGGTACGTTTGGTTGGCTGTGTAACAGCCCAAGGGCTGTTTGTTTTGTGGTTAACGCCACAAGGGTGCGTTTGGCTGTGCAGAAACTCCGAATAGGGTGTGTTTGGGTTAGCAGAAAAACCAATAAGGGTGCGTTTGGGTAACCAGAAAACTGAATAGGGTGTGTTCGGGTTAGCAGAAAATCGAATAGGGTACGTTTGGGTTGACAGAAAAACAATAAGCGTACGCTTGGGTTAATAGAAACGTTAGGGTGTGTTTGGTTTAGTAGCAGCCACGTAGGGTGCGTTTGGTTGGCTGTGTAACAACCAAAAGGGGCGTTTGGTTTTGTAACACCCCCATTTTTACATATAGCAACGAAAGCTAATCTGGGGTATTACTTCATGAATCACATACAAAATCATAGAAAACGACTCAAAAGAGACGTGTTTAAAAGATACGTTATCATTCATTTAAAATCAGAGTTTTACAAAGGCATGTCCCAAAATCTAGAAACATAAAATTTGAATACAAATGTTTTCTAAACTGTATGCTATCCTGATATATTATTGCCTAAATACATGGAAGTATCTCTTAGGGTAGTGACTCCTAGTATCTCTTTGGGTAATATCTCCCAATATCTCTTTGGGTAATATCTCCTAATATCTCTTTGGGTAGTATCTCCCAATATCTCTTTGGGTAATATCTCTCAATATCTCTTTGGATAGTAGCTCAAAGTATCTCTTTTGATAGTGACTCCTAGTATGTCTTAGGTAGAAGCTCCCGGTTCTATTGAGTTTAAATATGTGATTCATGAGCTTAGGTCAATAATACTATTTTTTCATATAGGTGTATAAACAACGTAACCCACTATTAAACTTGTACTTAAGTATTTTAACTGAAAGCCTATAAATTTCACTTAACCTTTGTGTTGACTTTTTAGCATAAATATCATTATTATGGATTTTGGACTAAAAATGACACATTTTTCATGCAAAAGGGTATATATCGTAACTTTCTGAAACTTATAACTTCACATAGATTTTGGGACCTCCTTTTTGTAAAACTCTGATGAATAAATGAATGATAATTAAATTTTTCAAAAACGTCTTTTTTGAGTCGTTTTCTATGATTATGACTGTTGAACTATGAAGTAATACCCCAGATTAGCTTCCACTGCTATATGTCAAAAAATGGGGGTGTTACAGGTTTAGCAGTTAGGAGCATTTGGTTTAGTAGTTAGGGGCGTTTGGTTTAAGCAGTTAGGGTGCGTTTGGGACAACAGCTTTAAGGGTGCGTTTGGTTTGCGTATTTTTGTTAGCTAGTTAGTCCTGTTTGGATATATTGAAACGCGAGGGCATTTGCAACATGGATTTGATTTAGTGGGAAAAACTTTGAGTTTTGGTAAAAATGGAAACGTTGTATAAGCGAATAGGTCATGCCGATTTTTCTACAAAATTCCATACTTAGTATTTTTCGCTACAATTTCTATTATCCTTGAAAACCGATAAAAGGAACTAAGTTATATTTTAAAGAAATATTAAATTATAATTATACAATAACTCGACAACGAATAAGAATTATACTTTTACAATGAGACAATTATTTTGGTTATAACCCGTCGAGAAAACAAAATACTAATTTATAAAATACTATTTTATAAATTCCCACTATAAAATAAAGACATAGTTTTGTAAAAACTTTAGAAACATCGTTTACTTAATTCGTAACTTTAAAATATCGTTTACTTTTATGCACAAACTTTTTTGTTTAACTAAGTGGTGATTTCTGAAAATGTGTCGAATTGTTTTGTTTCAATTATTTTTGTCACGTTTCATATATAATAGTATTAAGTATTATATACCTCGGCCATTTATTTAATTGTTTGTCTTTGTTATATAATTCACCATACGAATTATATACTCATTCATTTTCCATATGTAATATATACGGGATATATTACATACCTTGCTTTTACTTTCGATTTATTTTATTTAACCAACCACCAAACAATTACAACTTGAAACCTAAACCTTTTACCAACGTGTCACGTTTATGTAACCATCCATCGGAAAACCCAAGTACACCATCCTAAATTAGTGGGGCATAGCCGTTAAGATAAACTACAACTTCTTGATCGAGCCGTTCCAGTTTTCATTGTGTTTGATCTAATATTTGCATTTCTACCAATTATTTTGCAATATCAAGGTGAGTTCATAGCCCTACCTTTTCTCTTTTAATGGTTTTCATAAACTATTTTTGGGGTGAGAATACATGCTCATTTTACTAAATAAACCTATTGATTTCTACTACATAAGCGTTACATGACTATTCTTACTAAAACTTGATTTGTTTAATACATGATTTAAGATCGTTGAATACCTATATTTGAAACCGTAAATTTTGAATACATGATTGTTTTACTTTGGACACAAGTGTTTTAAATGGTATGCTATCCAGATTGTTGTCTGAATATTATTGCCTAAGTTACCGTATTGCCACTATCTAAGTCCCTACCATCATGAACCATTAAATGCTAATGTAGCGAGTGCAAGTGTTATAGATAGATCTATCGGGACTGACACTCCTCACCTGGAATTTCAAGTTACAAGTTGGCCATGATGCATTTAACATTTTGAGGAACTTGTAGGCATGTTTTGGCAGACACCCTATATTTGTTTTGGGGCACTGACAGTTAAGGTTTCAGGGTCATGAGCTTAGTGCAATAATACATGTTTTGGACTATGGAATACGTACATAGTTTGCCGTTACCTACATCTTGTGGTCCACTAAACTGTTTGATTACATTAACAATTCTTGATTTATTGAATCACTACGTGGATTTTGGAACTGATGCTTTTAAATGTTGTAACACTTCTTTTCTTACTGAAATATTTCTTGAATTATGTCAATACTGATTTTACTTAAACCTATGAATTCACCAACATTATTGTTGACATTTTTGCATGTATTTTCTCAGGTTATTATTTTGATAGTGGAGCATTGGGAGCATTTGAGTCGCGCGGATATAAATATATGAGTTAAGTACATTTTTGGTCCTTGTGGTTTGGTGCGAGTTCACTTTTGGTCCAAAATTCAAAAATGGTTCACTTTTGGTCCAAAAACATAGTTTCGGTTCACTTTTAGTCCAATCCCGTGAATTTGCACTAAAATTTTTAGACTAAAAGTGAAACGAAACTATTTTTTTGGACCAAAAGTGTAACGAAACTATTTTTATGTGACAAAAAGTGGAACGAAACTATGTGTTTTGGACCAAAACCAAACCATTTTTTATTTTTGGACCAAAAGTGAGAAAATGCACCAAACCACAAGGACCAAAAATGTACTTAACTCTAAAAACTATATAAGTTTTGTGCATATAAAAATTGTACCATAAGCTTAATATGTTGTATTATTTAAATTTTTGTGTGCATCAAATGAAGAGAGAATGTCTCCATTCTACTCTTTTGTTCCTTCGCTGCAACTTTTACTACATTATGTTTTATGAAAGGCATTTGTTCACTATCTCGGGTTCGAACCTTGCCATAGCATTTTCTATTTCAAAAAAAAAATGTTTTATGAAAGGCGCTTCATTTCTCTTAGGAATTGCACATGGAGACGAGCACATGTATGCATGCAATAGTATTGAGTCTCAATTTAACTTTTAGACATTGTGAGTTTGCATAATGTCTCACTACGTTCTCACCATTGTAAGGATACACAATGGTATCAAAAATATTTTTTTCATCAGAGACTTCATACAAAATCTAATTATGCAAAAACCGTCATAAATTTTATTTATATGATTATGTAAGAATCTAAATATACAAGTCTTGTATGGCGGGACTTGTCTAGGATATTGATATGATAATTGCTATGGTGACTCGTTCATTAAACCTTTACCTTATTATACTTAACCGACTACTCCATTAACAGCTGAACTCTATGTCATATTCTTGATAGTTTTACTCCCCGACTCCGCAAACGAGTTTTAACACTCGACCCATACTCATAAGAACTGCATGGTATGTCCTTCACCACCTTGAATAATTTATATGAGTATGCGTTATTGCCATCGAAATTAGTAAGTAGGATGATTTAATAATCTCTTTTATTTTAAAGGATTGTGACGCCTCTTCATTAATGAAATAAATTTAAATCACCGTAACCATAAGTTTATCATTTCTTACATACCATAATTTGGATCTTATATTATGTAAATAAGAATTATAAATGAAGGGTTTAATGGTATCCAAATATGAAACGAGTACGAACTATGAACCCAGTAATACATCGACCGTCAAAAAGAATCTAAAACACAAATTTTGTCTTACCACTACAGTCAAACAAATCTAAGGCCTAACTTAACAACCTATATCGCATTATTAAAGGTTATTATGGTTTAATACCGTTATCAAATATTAACTATCGTGAACCAGTTTGTGACACACCGACTAGTGGCATACTTGAGCTAATGGATTTGATTCATCCTCGAATTAACGACTGAGTACCATATTCCGCCGTCAGTCACCAGTGAAGCACTCTCCGCGACCTCCCCCCCCCCCATTTGTTGAACTTTATTCTAGGATATTGTTTCTCAAAATGTCCTCACTCTCTGCATCTCATCACCATTTGTTATAGTTATTGTCGTTATTATTTTGCTGTTGGGTCCTGGAGCGGTCCCAACTTGTACAACCTTATCTAATAGGTAATGCAACCCCTCTTAAATCAGATAAACAACGATCAAAAACGAAACATCAAGACGAACTAAGTCATTTCGGGGCCACTAGTGACGAAGACTTAGGTTCCGCGATACTCCTATATTTAACTCTGCCTAAGAAAAGTTGAATAATTACGTCCATGTAGCCTCGATACCGTTACGTTAATTCATCGAACATTACAGATAACAAATGGAGACTCCCGTCTTTGAGAACTTTTAGTAAAACTTTATACAACATACTCACAGCGACTACACTTTCTCCTTCAATGCTTTCACTATTAAGAGACCTTCTTTTATAACGCATTTATATTAGCCATAAACCTTAATGGATATATTATTTGAGATACCAATTTTGATAGATTAAATATCCTGGTCAGACTTAGCCAAAAATTTTGGGATAATTGAGATGTGTTCGAACATCATTTTTAACTGAATACGATATGCGAATGCCAGTGTTCAAAACTGGTTATTAAAATTCTAAATCTTTTCTGTCACACAGTAGCGTAAACAAGAATCCGAATCCCGGACGGGATTCCGTTTGAAAGGGTAAAGGTACTAGACCACCCGGACAATTTTTGAATTTTAAATGACTAATTTTAACCCTTTGACCTTTTCGGGTCCGACTTGACTTTTTGACTTTTGATCTTTTATTGTCACATAAAAACGATTACCGCGTAACCGGTAATTCTTTGAAACATATTTAAATAATAAATCATATTTATTATTACATATCTCTTATTTGCAAATTTATTTTTAAATTATTTGACTTGAAAACAAGAAGATATATGTTATTTCTAAGTTGACTTATCAAAAACGACCCGCTAGATCACGTTTTCACGACTCGGACTCTAAAGCAATTTGATGTAAAACGACATTCCGGTCAACTTTGAGTTTTTCCCGAGACCCGAAAACAAGCAGAAAAAGACAAAAATACTCTCGCAATGTTTGGAAAACGAGAACAACGCGTACCGACACAAATATAATTAAACTATATTTAATTATCACTTTTTATTAAATAAAAATACTTAATAAATTATTTATCATTTTATTTAGAAAAGTTTGTTAAAAACGCAAATATTCAAGTTAAAGTTCATTTTACAGACAAGGTTTATCAGTGATACACAAGTAAATAATAAACATTTTAAATAAGTTTATAAAACGTTTATGCAAGTAATATTCGAAAATACTCATTTTTCGTAGGAAAAAACTATTTGGAAAATAATGCCGCAAGTTTCGTGTCTTGAATCATCCGTTAAGTGGCTTAAACGAGTCCAGAACTATTATTTAACAAAATTTACACTTTAGGTCCCTGTGGTAATATTTACAACATCAACCTTGAACTATATTAAACTTGCCACATTTTTTTTAAAGTTTCATATATATAAGAAAATACAATTAGGGTTTTCCTCATTTTATGTTATAACCCTAGCACACACACCCTCCTTCATCTTTTCTGGCGCCGCCTCCAGCTAGCCGTCGCCGGCGGTCACCTTCACCATGCCACCACCGCCATCAGCACCATCCACGGCTGCCCCACCTTCGCCTCACCACCAATCATCATGCACTCAACTCCACCAAACTTTACCCACCGAATCCACCAAACAACCACCAACCTCGCAGCCATCCCACCCTTCATCACCACATCACCATCTTTGCCACCCGAACCCACTCACCATCTCCATCGTCGCAAAGCCCCCCTCTTCCTCCCCACCACCACCCCACCAGTCGTGGGTTACACAACACCACTAAGGTAGTCGGATGTTCACAGAGCACCAAAGGTGCTTGGTTTTTCAAAACAACACCACAATGGTGGCGTTGGTTGGCGTGAAACCCACAAGGGAGCGTTTGTTGTTCGATTATTCAGTACCAAGGGTGCTTAGTTTGTTTTATTCACACAAGGGAGGCGGTGTGGTTTTGATAAAACACCATTAAGGGTGCGTTTTATTATTGCTCATTCACAAAAAGAGTGCGTTAGATTTATAAACTAATAGGGTACATTTGGGTTGGTTGTGAAACTGCCAAGGGTGGTTTGTTTTTGTGGTTAACCGCCTATAAGGGTGCGTTTGGCTATTCAGAAACACCGAAGTAGGGTGCGTTTGTTACCAGAAAAACCGAAATAATGTCGTTGGGTTAGCAAAAAACTGAATAGGTGCGTTTGGGTTAAACAGAAAAATAATAAGTGCATTTGGGTTAACGAGAACATTAGTGTGTTTGGTTTAGAGATTGCCACGTAGGTCTGTTGGTTGGTGTTAACGGCCAAAAGGGGCGTTTGTTTAGCAGATTTGATGTAGCATTTGGTTTAGGTAGTTAGGGGCGTTTGGTTCAGCAGTTATGGGTCGTTGGGACAAACAGCTTTTAAGGTGCGTTGGTGCGTAATTTGTTAACTATTAGATCCTGTTTAGGGCTAATAATGAAACAGCGAGGGCATGTTGCAACATTGGGATTTTGATTTAGTGGGAAAAACTTTGAAGTTTGGTAAAAATGAGAAACTGTATAAGCTAATAGTTTTCATGGCCGAATTTCTTCTACAAAATTCATACATAGTATTTCTCGCGTACAATTTCTATTAGTCCTTATTGAAACCGAAAAAAAAAGAACTAAGTTATCTTTTAAAGGATATCATTAATTTTAATTATACAGATAACACGCCAACAATAAGAATAACTTTCAAATGAGACCATTATTCCTAGTTATAACACTTCGAGTGAACGAAAATACAAATTTTTATAAAATAATTATTTATAAAATTATCCCCGACTAAAAAATAAAGACATAGTTTTGTAAAAACGTCATAGAAGACAATCGTTTATTAATTCGGTAACTTTAAAATATATATCGATTACTTTAGCACAAACTCTTTTTGTTTGACCTAAGTGGGTGAAGGTTCCCGAAATTGTGTCGCGAATTGTTTTGTTTCAATTTTTGTTTGTCCTGTTTCATATATAATAGTATTATTTCTTATATACCTTGGCACACATTATTTAAATGCTTTCTATGTTATATAATTCACCATAACGCTTATATACTCATTCATTTTCCATATCTAAATATATACGGATATCTACATACATTGCTTTTACTTTCATTTATGTTTATTTAACCAACCACACAACCTATACAACTTAAATTTATTATTCTAAGTTAGTGGGTTTTAGCCGTTAAGATAATCACAACTTCTTGGTCGAGACGTTCTAGTTTCCGTTCATGTTATGCTTAATATGTGCATTTTTGTTGGGAATTAAATGTCTACACACTTGGTCTTGTCAAGCCAATACTTAATACTGCTTAAGATATAAATAACAGTACTAACCATTAGTACATAGTTTAGCCATAAGACAGTTAAGTACTGCCCTTACTAACTTAGTAACTTCTGCATTAGGTCTTTGTACTTCACATGAAGATTAACAACTGTTGAATAGATAAAAGCGTGTTATTGTGATATTGTAATGGAATGAATTATGTATATCCTATAAATTAGAAGATATGTTGATATCTTATAGAAGTTTAGAAGATTTGTAGTTATCTTGTAAAAGACACTTGGTGTATAAAAGGAGATCCTAGGTTATAGTTGTAAACACACCACGATAGACATATTCATAGCTTCAAGGTTGTAAACCCTAGTACTAGACAGTGTACTCGTATTATTCATCATTATAGAACTAATGAAGCTTTTGGTTAAATTCAATTTTTCTTTATTCTACTGCATTACAGTTTAATATACATTGATAATACTTCTAAGTACTAAAAGAGTATATTCCCTCATACGCTTTAGTATCAACAAAGTTTCTAAGCATAGTTTGTCTTTAATCATAATTCAATACAACTCACACTTTAACAAGTTTTGCAAGATCTAGTTGGGATCGAACTAGTGGTAACAGAGCTTAAGTTTAAAACTATGATCTAACGTTATGAAATTTGAATCGTCACAGAGTAAAAACTACTGTTAAGCCTACCCAAACTCAAACTTGGTGAGTATTTGATATGGATAAGTCAAACAGCAATACTTCCAGTACATAGACAATGGCTCACAGGAAGTCATAGAGACTGGTAACTCATGGAATCAGTACCACAAACACACAAGAAAATGGTAGGAGATACTATCTTACCAAGTAATGATAGTACCGGTAACTGCTTGAAGAAAGACAAACAGAAAAATTATGTAAGGCTAGAAGCTTGCTACTCTAGCACTTCCCAATGAACATCAACTTACTTTCAGTCAAAAACAAGTGATGCAAAAAAATGTTTAGCTGCTCTCGAAACAACGATTTGGGACATGAAGCCACTAATAGAAAAACACAGAAGACACTTTTGAAGCAACAATATAAAAAATTTAGTGCATCAAGCACAGAGTTCCTCATTGACTCAAATCATTAACAGGCTCCACAAGGATGTTTAGTAGGCTCAATTTTGGGTGTGTCATCACTCAAGAAGTCTTAAATTTCAAAATTTTGAGAAGCTTCTTGCTCCTGATGGAATTCTCATGTGTAGTCTGGATGAATAAGGATTATATTGAAACAATAAGCATTGATGGAGTTGTAAAACCACTTTCAAAATTGTTGAACAATTGTAAAGAAGTCTGTTGGGGCAAGTAGTGGTGCTGCAAACTTACCTTTTACTACTCAAAGCACTAGCAGTACTAATGATTTAATACTGCAAAACCTTGCATATAAGTTATCAACTGTTAGGCACCTAATATAAACACGAGGCTTGTCCTCAGTTTAGGTACTGCGAACTTCAGTTATAATACTATGTATGTCTTTCTGTTGAGAATCCAATGGTTCTAATTCTCCTATAGAAGGACATATAGCAAATCATAAAGATGATCTGGAAGCTATGATTTTAAGTGGCAAGCTCACTCTGCTAAGTATGAGGCAGAAAAGGTAATATGCAGAGAACATAAAAAAAAATCATTAATGCTAATGATACTGCTAGGGATAAAAATCCTAGTAATTGTTTAAAACTGTCACAAAGATGGGACACTTGCAAGGAAGAGTAGAACCCCAAGAAAAAAGAAGGTCTGTTCGATATCAAGGACAACACTATGAAGCAGGAAACAATGAGAAACACATCTTCAAAGGCAATGATCCTATAGATGGTGTAGTTTTTTGACGTGAGTGATATGGCATGAAGAAACATATTCAGACAAACATCTGGCTCTAATGGAGCGTAATCAGACTCTGTGTATCCCATGATAAAACATTCACCTAAAACTAGTTATGAAAAACAGATGCAACTCTGAAAGAAACATTATGATGATTTAATTCTTAAGCTTAATCAAACTAAATTTACAGCAGCTACTTATAAAAGAGGTTTAGCAACCGTAGAAGAACAACTTATGACATATAGAATGAATGAGGTTCTTTTTAGTGAAGAAGTTGCAGTTCTTTCAAGGAAGTAGCTGCAAAGGTATGAAATAAATGTGCTTAAAAAATTGAGTATGAAAAGTTAAGCAAGAAAAAGATGGCACTGGAATTAAATTGAGAAATTGAAATGCCTAAAGATCTTAAACAAGTTGTTAGAGAGATAGATAACTGACAAAAGTAAAAAGGGTTTAGGGTATAATGTTGTTCCTCCACCCCATCCTTTAATCTATAATCGACCTAAAAGAGCTGATATTGTCTAATTCTGTCCTTTGATGAATCAAAAACCCTAGAATCCAAAAGTTATGGTTCGAGGATAGTAAGCAAGATCAAACATTGTTGTGATAAAAAATTAGTAATGCTTCTAATGAAAATTTTGATGACTCTTGGTAAAAGAAACAAGTATCAGAAGACACCAAGAAGCTTTGTTAGTCGTCCCTTAATGTTGAAAAAGAAACATTTTTACCTTATAAAAATATAGAATTTTTTCAAACCTAAATTTCATGAAAAAACAGTTAAAAAGTCAGTTAGGTATGCTAAGTATGTATATCACAAAGCCCAAGGGGAATCAAAGAAACGGACTGTACAGAAGTCCAAGTCAACTATGAATGATTTTGTGATGTATAATAAAGCTTGCTCTTCATTTGTTGGATGTTTGATCATATGCAGAGCTCTTGAAAAATCACCCTCAAAAGGGAAAGGATGGTATAAGGTGAATAATTATAACAGGGTAACTACAACTATAAATACCACATTACACACCCGTAATCGCTCAAAGGAACATGGTTCTAAGATTCATTTTTAATAGAAAACTGCCTAAAACATTTAATTACTGCCTATAGGAACAGTAATAACCGCTCATACTAAATATACAGTTTTTATTGCTAAACCAAGGTCATGTTTTTCAAAATCAGCACAATCAACTGTAAAAAGGCCCTATCAATCAAAAACAGTATTAACTAATAAAAAATTTACTCAAAAAAATAATACTACCATGGCAAAAGCAGTTATTACTACTACGCCAAAAGCAGTTAATACTGCTAGGCCACATTCAACAGTTGTTAATGTTCTTAGGGTTAATCAGGCAAATGCTGTAAAGGCCTCAGCATGTTGGGTTTGGAGGCCTATCAAACTTGATAGCGCATCAATCACCTTGAAGAAACACAACTTGATAGTGTATCAATCACCTCATTTTTCAACTGATATTTTCTGGAAAATATTTTTTTTAAATTTATATATTGCTTTTCCAAAAACTTAAAAAATGCATACGCTTAATAAGGCAAATCCAACCGGATTGACACTATAACTAGCACAAAAATCAACCCACTTAAATTGTAAGTTTCGCCTCTAGATCTTAAGGTATTCGGGTATCCACCTTTGATACCTAAGATAATTTTTGCCTTTAGCTTGTTCGAGTTAGGGTTGAATGCAGTCATATGTCTCTATTCCGTCATTATGAATGTGTACGTATGGTCTTTTTTGCCTTTTCTGGAACATTGATATTGGTATTGGTATAAAGTGATATGAGTGGGCCTGTAATTTAGTAGCTTCAGAACTTGTGCTTGATCATCATTTACTAGACCGTAGTGAGGTTAATTTATAGATAAAGTCATATGATAAGAGGTGAAATAAATCCCTATGTAATAATGTATCTGCAGCACTTGCTTTTAGTGTTGAGATCCCCAAAGTATCCCAAGAGCAAGAAAAATATGCTCGATGAAGAAGAAGTTTTGTACCAGCCTTAGTTATCGCAGTATCTGAAATGAAAAAAAAAATTATTATGAAAAAAAAAAGTTCGAAGTTTAAGGCAAAGTTCTAGCACATGGAATCAAGTTATGCTGCTTGCCTCTATCGTTATCATGTTTTGCCTTTTTGAGATTTATGTCTAGGTGCTCACGCCGCAACGGGCATGTTTATGTGTCTAGTACAAGCATATGGTAGCGACCTAGATTATGTCTGTGCAATTGAGTGGATTCACAAATATAAAACCCTATCTGAGTGACTCGTGTGAATTTAAAAACAAACACTTTCCCTAAGTGGGTGCTCTGTTATATGTCAATGCCTGAAAAGTTATAAAATTGGTAAACACTTGTTAATGCTAAAATGATTTTTTTCTCCAAGTCAAGATAAATGATCTTGTTTTCTCGCTTTAATTGCTTGAGGGCAAGCAATAGCTAAGTGTG
>BQNB010114042.1:0-21826 GCA_026074375.1 Tanacetum coccineum
TATAGTTTTTAATCATTTAAATCTTAAAAAATTCATAAAAAATAAAATATTAATCAGAAAAATATAAACTTTTTTTTTTAATTTTTCTTAGGAAATATGTTAAAAGTTTCGTAGGTTCATTTTTTCAAAAATTCATTTTCTAAAGAACGGGATTTGTCCCCGTTCTTGTCTTGACTCGTTTTTTGGTCAAACGACCTCCGTTTTTAGTCTAGTTTTTTTTAAACTTCGTTATTTGTCATTTAGAATCTATTTTAGCTTTTAAATTTGTTTTAGGGTTTAATTTGCAAAATTTAGGTTTTTAGCCCTCGTTTTTCGTGCCCGTTTTAGGATTCAAGTTATTTAGCTTTCGTTTTTAGGTTTTATTTAATCGTTTTGGGCATATTTAACTTGTAGAAATAAAAACCAATCATACCTTTGTCATATTCAAACATCAATCATCAATCCGTCATTCGATTTTCCATTTAAGCCTCGTTGGGACAAAACGACCCGGGAATCATACTTCCGGCTACATATATATTTTAGAGTTAATTGCATAAATGGTCCCTGTGGTCTGTCGGGTTTAACGAAAAAGGTCCTTAAACTTTTTTTTTCCCGGATCCTATCGAATCATGCTTCTTGAAAGCTTCTCTAATAATCTCCCCTGAAGCTTGGTTTCTGAGGAGTTATCTTTAATATCAGGGTATGCGGAAGTCTTTGTCTTTAATACTTGAGCTTTCTTGATTCTTGAATCTTGATGCTTATAGTATGTCTTTGTAGTTTGAGCATGAGCATGTGGTAATGAATCCGACTCTGCTAGAAGGAGGCTGCAACACCGTCGTTTGTACCTGCATTTAAATGTTAGTGATAAACAGCAGATATGGACGAATATGGCTTTGTCATTCGTCGAGATTCGATTGCATTAACCTCAGGTTTCGTGAGGACCATTTTACAATATAAATATTGTACCTGTGATCAGGTAGGTTCAATTTAGAAGAACCTCCTTGACAGGGTTTCCAGCTCAAAGTGTTAGATCCTCTAACGCGTATGCATTAGATTCATCGTACTTGCTTGTTCTCAATACTGGAACGTCTCAAAAAGAAAAACACGATATGAGTGAATCAGATAGTTATTATCTTTCTGATTGAGTCGTCAATTATTTTACTAGAATAGTTTGATTCACTTAGAATCTCACATCGTTTTTTTCCAGTTGACCAAGTTTGATTCAAATAGAATCGCACAAATCACTACAGAGTTGTTTGATGCTGTCTCAAAGCAGGGATTTCCATGTTCCGGTGAATACTTAAGTATCACTCGGATGGTTCTGGAAAATCAAAGGATAATGGTTAGGACTCATGGTTAACAGCTAGTGAACTTGATGATGTTCAAAAGTGTTTGTAATTGAATTTGTCCTAAAGATATTTAATTTACATTATCTCATTCAAATCATAATATTTCTAAATTAAAACTAACTTATTCATCTCTCTTCCACAAATCACAAAACCACTAACTCTATAACTCCATAACACTCCTATATATAAAATTCCAATCTCCATAAAAAAATTATATATAAACTACATTATTACTTTAATATCAATCACACTTTTAAATCATCTAAAAAAAAACTCCATCAAAATATAAATAACTAAACATACAATTTTTACCCCCCCCCCCCCCCCCTTTTTTTTTTTTTTTTATATATATTTTAAACCCTCGGGTGTTCGGGGTGTGAAAGTAAGTCCCCTGGTTTCATTAGTGTTGGGAGGGCTGCTTTTTTTCAACTTTATCCATACTTTCTTTTAATCCTAAACCCCTTCAATGCTTACCAAGATGTCATTACTAACACCTTGTTGTGATTGTTCTAGTGTTAGCTCAATCTTAGTCGGCATTATTCCCTTAAACTCATTCATCTCCAATCATACCTAAGGACTGTTATTTCTAACTATGGATTGTCCTTGGGTAGATCCCTCCGGTTCTAGTTGGATCATAGGACTATACCTTAACCTAACCTTTTATGACATCAGATCGTCTGAATTAAGTATGGTTGTTTGGGTATGAGATCATAACCATAAAACCTTTTTCGAAGAGTATCAACAACACTTTGAGTCGTTTAGATCACTTATTATTTTGAAGATCATATTTTAATTATATTTCTCCCCTTATTTTAAATACTAATTCATTTAGTTTTTGAAATACCTTGTGATTAAAATTTGTCATGAAAATTCCGTGGGAAAACTTTTATACTTAACATAAATTATATGGAACATTAACTTGCTCCCCCTCATTTTACCATATGTTTGACACCAAAAAACATGAACCAAGTTGTAAAATGAATATAAACTTGAGGGTTAGCATTGTTGAGCACACAATTTTGAAAGATTATGAATTGTCATTGAAAAATTCTTGAAAAATTATGCTCAGACACTGAATCATCTTATAACATACAATCTATTGAGTAGTCATTATTATTACTGAGTTGTTATTAAGACTTTTTATAATGTGTTGAATACATAAGATATTATCAGTGATGATGTATCCAACACATTTAAAACATTTTTTTCCACGAAAAAACTCACCCTTAATCATTGACTCATTTGATAAATCGGACAACAATGTAGAAGAATTGTCGTGTAAAATCTTTATGAAGGGATGAGTGTTTGAACCACTTAATTTTGAAAGATTTTGATTGTCATTGAGAAAAAGTCCTTGAAGAATTATGTTCAACATTTTGAAAAACATCATGTTAGAAGACTTCTCTTCTACGTACGGATATAGTGTACGAAAACGTACACTCTCCTTTGTCTTTCGGTCCGAGTTGCAATTTGAGAGGCAATTACAAGTCTTAAAGAAAGTAGAAATGGACATGTTTGAAAGCATTTGAAACTACTGTTCGCACTTCATATTACACGCCCGGGTCGATGTTAATCAACTTTTCTAGGTAAGGTTATGTTATCGATTCAATTGAGCCTGACGAGAAGATTCTTTTTGTGAAAACTATTTTCTGATTTTCTGATTTTGTATTTTCTTTTTGAAATTTTATATTTTTGTATTTGGTTTTATATAAAAAAATATTTACATGTTGACCTCAGCATTGTTATGTGATGGTGGAATAGTAATTCCAACTCTTGTCGTGATGTAGTTGTCTTGTCTGCTGGAGGAACAACTTTTGGAACCAGCTTTGAACTTGATGGTTCATTGCTATGGTCGTAAATTCCGAGTTCTAAACTGTTATGATCAGAAGTCATTGCTTGTTCATCATATCAAAACTCCTTGAACCCTTGGTTTATGAGATATCAGTCTTTTCAGCACAGAATAAAAAACTAAAATCGAGTCCTTCCTTTTTAGATTGGAAAGATGTACCTGCACTTAAGTTAAGAGTACCTACACTGACATCAAGAGTTTCTTCGCATTCATATTGTTAGTGATGTCGTCATTTGAACCATTTGTGGGTTCACTGTTAACCTTGGTTGTGCGAGATGTGAATATCTTTCCAGTAGGAACCCACCTAAGACCAACTGTCATCGAAAAAAATTTTAACTTCGGGTTTCCATCTAGATAAGATCTAGTGTCATTGTTTTCTCATGAACAACGGAAGTCTTTTTGAGTGAAAACCTATGTCCTTTTGAGATCTGTCTTTCTAGTTTCTTTGCAACACTTGTTTGCTTTATGGGTTTGTTTCTATTCTTTGTCTCATTGGATGGAACCTTAGCACGTGAGTTGACCTCATTCAGGAATTTTGTTACACAATAAGCATGATTTGCATTAAAGACACATTTCTGACTGTTCGAGCAACAAAAGTTTGGAGTAGAAAATTTCTAGATATCCTAGAGTGTTTGGCTTGGGAACATCTTTGTCGTGACGTAACTAATCTTAGATGCAGGCACAATTCCTAGACTTTGTTATTGTTACCTAGGTTTTGGTTGCTACATTAGTTGTGCTCAGTGATCTAGCAGAAGGCATCACACTAGGTCTTGAATTCCTACCGCTTTCTTGTGTCTTTTTTTAGCTTCCTCTAGGTAGTGATTATGGACCATGTCATTTGAGCTATACCTAGATGAGCTAGGTGCAATCATGTGATGAGGTTTTACAACACAGATTCTCTCTCCTTAGGAATAAGGTGTATGACTGGTTTTGACAAATCGTTATTTTTTTGGGACCATTTCATAAAATAAAAAAAAAAAAACTTTTTTGGGAGGCAAAAAACCGTGGCTTTGAACTCTAAGGTCGTTCTACTTAAACGCAGTCGGTTGTCTAAACAACTGGATTGGTTTCTGATGTTGTTGTAAAAGCGTTTCACCTAAGATTGATGATTTTACAAAATAGTATTCACACTATTTCCTGTTAATTTTCTTAACTCATTTTTTAATCCTGCAATTGCAAATCCTTTTTCCTGAAGTTGATCTTTAAACTCAACATTTTGAGCAATCAAAGAAGTTGCGTGTTCAATAGTATTAGCTCTTGTTGTCTTGATAGAATCAAATAGTTATTTGTAATGCCTTTTCAAAGTCTCATTTTCTTTAAGTAATTTAGCCATTTTATGTCCCAATTCGCTGTTTATTGTTTCAATTACATCTATGTCATGTTAATCTTGGCTTCATTACTTTCTACTTTTGAAAATTAACCATGTTGCCCTTCTTTTAAAACTTGATTTTGATATATAAGTTCAAGATTAACACAATGTGCTTCTATTCTTGAAAAATCTTTTTTAAATTGGGCAACAGTCTTTTTGAGACAAATATTTTCAGACTTTAGAGATTGATTTGAAAGTTAAGTTGTTTGGTTATCAGTTAATTTAGCAATCAAAAAAACTTGTAAACTATGATTTAAACTAACAATTAAACTAAATACGCATAAAATAACAATAATAAGCAGAATTAAGCTAATATAAATAGTAATAAGCAGACCATAAGTAGTGAAAAGCTAAATTGCAAATTTAAGCTATAAAATGAGATTTAAGAACTTACAACATCCTTTGCTCAAACAAGACTTTTATAATTGCTCCAAGAGCTTATCTACTAGCTCCAGCTTATCTAGGATAAGCTGGTGGGGTCTTGGAAGCCCATCCAAGTCTGGCTTCCTTTCCAAAATTAAGCCTGAGGTATATTTGGGGTGGATTTTGAGTAATAATAAGCTCAGTTAAGCTTTGAGGATACTGAGTAATTAGCTACCTTATTTAGTTATTATGACAGCTTATTGAGCTTATTTGAGTATCAAAGAGCTTAATTAAACCATAATGCATTTAAGTAAAAACATGAATTGACAATTGAACAATATTAAAACTAAACTTTATTGATTACTTTAAACTGAATACAAGCTTATGAAAAGAAAGTTACATTAATTGGAAATTCAATAAGCTAAAATGACTAATAAGCTAAAAATACACTAAATTATACTTTTCTACCCCTAGATGCTTCAACTGTGTGTAAGAGGCTCCTTTTATAGGCGAGGAGTAAAGATTCTAGGCTCTTGGATGCTCCCCCAACTTCTAATCCTGGCCCTTAATCCTTGATTGCCCTTCATGCATCTAATCTTGACCGTTCGATGACTTCCACGCATGATTAGCCAATGATTGGCCTTGGGATTGCCAACGTGGCTCCCAAAAGCGTCATTGCATGCGTCATCGTCCTTCTAGAAAGGTTAATTTCATTTAAATGGGGTAATTAGGGTGCTGGGTAAATTTGGGGACGATGGGTGAATAGTAAAACGGCCATTCCCGCCCTTTTCTTTTCTTATTCGTTTGATTTGACCGAGTTTAATAAGGCTTTGACTTTGGGCTCTATAAAAGGGTTTGGGCTTTTGGTTTATTTATTTAGGCTAGGGTAAGGGTTATAAGGTTTCGTGAAAGTGTTAAATAACACTTTAACGGTTGTTAAGTGTTAGTTTAACAATCTTTTGGTTTGTAGTGTAAAAATTAACGACCGTTAGTCCTTTTGATGTTTTAAGGACTAACGGTGTTTTTTTATTTTGACGGTTTTGGGAATTTTAGGGTTTACGGGCTTGTCTTGGATTTTTCCTTGATAAATGCACACCTTTGGCCTCGGCTTTTCACGCTCTTTCATTCTCGTGTTCGTTTTTGTCCCATTTTGGCCTTCTTCATGTGATATTTGAAATATCCGCACCTACACATCACAAAAGACAAAATACATAATACACAAGCATAATTTGCATTATTTCATCTTTTTAGGGTTATTTTTTATATAAAATGGATATGTGATTTCTCACATATCAGCAGGCAAATGACATGTGTCATGACATTGTTCAGAATTCAGGTTGCTTAGTATGTTATTGTCCTGTAGCAAAGACATTGATTTCAGCAGTTGGTTGTACCTCAGCCATTGGCTCTTCATCATATATGGGTCTGATATCTGCATCATCAGCATGTGCATCATTCCCTGATCTGCTTGTATCATGCTCTTTTGATTATGTCACACTGCTTTCTTTGTCAACCAAACTATCATCCAATGCTTTACACGTATCAACCTTTCCCTCTGTTGTCTGCATCTGTCTTTCATTCACCCTGGTGTCATACTCTCTTTTATGCAGTGCTCTTTCATCAATCGACTTCTTAACAGATTCCATGTGTTGGATCAGTGTATCACGGAATTCTGGAATCTCGAGTTGAGTGTATTGTAGAAAGTAGTTGCGTGTCATTACAACATATTCATCATCTAAATAAATCCGGGACTTGATAAACATCTGAAATCGTGTCTCGAGTACTTTAAAAGCAGCCATGGATCCAATCTCTTGAAATTCTTCTTTGTCAAGTTGCTTTTCTAGTTGATCCATGTTTAGGAACATTGTGCCTGTAAAAGTCTCAACATCTTGACCAAAGAGTGTCGCAAATGCACGTTTGAATCCAGACTCGGTTTGAGTTCCTTTTAAGTCGTTATTTGAAAGAAGCTTGAGGTGTGAATGAAGTTGTCGAAAAGATACCATGCAACTCTTTTTTGCTTTGTCTTGAATTTGTTGCATTTGTTGTTCTTCCGAATTCGAACACGAAGATAAAATATCTTTCGTTTCCATTTTACCGTGAATTGTAAAGTGAAAATGATTTTGTAGGATCTTAAGCAGGTAAAGTGATTGTTGTTGTGGATTGAAATCAATTAACGTTCACGGGATTTTACAAATCTATGATTTAAACCGAGAAAAGAAATGAAATCTTTAGCGGGATTTTACAAAATCAAGAAGAAACCGTAAAACAATGATTAATTGTTGTTGAAATTGAAGTACGTGAGCTTTTGTAAAGATTAATGAGCTTAATAAAAAGATGAACGATGAACACACTTGCCACTTAAAATAATTAACGGTTGATTAATTATAGTTGTAGGGACAAACAGTGCAATAACGGTTTACTTTGGAGGGCTAATGGGATGTTTTAAAAGAATAAGGACTAACGGTGTAATGTATTTCATCATGTGGGATAAGTTGGATCCAATAAAAGACTAATGATGAAACTGTCTTCAAATCCAAGGACTGAAAGTGTAAATTTGAAATTATGTCTAATAAAGTGTACGTTTCCCTCCTATTTTATTTCTTCTTCGTTTGAAATGTTATAAAAAGCAACGATTATGTTTTTAAGCTCGCGGACTCGTATGATTATCGTCGGTGAAAAATGAGTATACCACTTTGATCGAAAAAGGATCACGATCACAATGGTAGTCGTTAGAAGTCCCGTAATTAAACGTCACACAAAACTATTGATCTCAATAGAATAGATCTTGCTTAGCTTGTATAAGGCTAAGTTGTATTGAATAAATTCAAAAAAACTATGATATAAACTTTGATTGTGAATTTCATAAACTTGCTAATCTAGCATGATACTAAGAAGAATTTCAATGAACAGTAATAGAATAAGATTCAATAAGAAACAGTTTACTAACTTTCAGCCTAAATATAATTACGTAATACTCTTAAATAGTGTTAGAGTTTACAAAACCATGAAGCTACGAATAGATTGACCAAAACAATGGAAAGATATATCAATCTTATACCTGGGACCTCCCTTTTATACTCTCCAAGGAATCCTAACGGCTTACATTTTTCCTAATTTATCATGATCTTCTAACATAAATACTTATACGTAATCTCATACATTTCACAAAAGCAATCTTTATCTTTTCTCTGATAAATCTTTATCCATTAGCAGGTGTAATCCTTCAGCAGTTGTAACTCTGTTAGCAGTTATAACTTTGAACACTAGCAGCAGTAACTTATAACACCTACAGCATTAACTGTTTAACAAGCAGTGAGTAACTAATTAGATATTTTTCTTTCATCTTTCAACCAGCAGTACTAATTTCCTAGTATGTACTAAGTTACACTAGAGTAGTTGTAAACTAACAATATTAAGTTCACTAGCAGTAGTAATTATTCTTTAGCAGTAGTAACTAACAGTATAACTACTTAGCATATTTTTCACTAAGATTACTGAACATCACTAAGTTTTGCTTGGGAGCAGTAACAACCCTTAGCAGTCTTAACTTTCACTTAGCAGTAGTAATCTCCAAACAGCATCAAGAGGCTTTTAATCCCAACAATCCTCTCCTAAACTTGATATTCTTCTTCAAAAATCTCAAGTTTCTTCATTAAAAGCTTCATTGATCACCAGGAGGATGCTTTCAAACACTTCCAGGATTCTTGAGCTATTTTGTGATGAGCTTAAGAAGCTGATAACACTTTTCATTCCCATTTTCAGCTTGAGCTTCTTGTTGGGAGCATGCCTGTGATTGTTACTGGTGTAAGGGGATACTTTTTCTCTACCAGCATAAAGATATGCATAGATTGCAATATCAGAAAGTGTACTCCACAAGAATCAAATAGCTTCCATATCAATACTTTTTCATCTTACAGAGTCCTCCATTATGGGAATTTTGAACTTCGTGGTTCAAACATTGTCATTAGATCTCCCCATAACACTCTCTCATAGCCCTCATATGGCCTTGTTGACCCATGCTTAGCTTTCACCAATTTCCACAGAGTTTCCAAATTATCCCTGTCAAAGTTTTGAAGCATTTGAATCATTGATGGGTATCTTCTTAAACTTCTATCAGCTCTTATGATTTGATAGTACCAAGCTTTCCTTCTTAATGATTCTTCCAGTCAACAATGGCATGGGGGCTTAGTGGGCAAAAGGAATATTCATCCATTTGCCACTTCCTCGTCATCAGGTCAATGTTCATAAAGTTCTTTCATCCTGCTTCTTCTGATCATCATCCAATTTAGACACTAATTTTTCTTTGCTTTCTTAGCTACTTCTTGTTCTAGCTCTGTGCCTGCATTCTTTGTATATCCTGCTCTCTTTTCACTACCTTTAACCAACTCTGTTTTATAGTCAACAAAAGTGTTAACTCTTTTGAAAGCTTTGTCAAACATGTCCTTGATAACTTCAAACTTGAAGCCCTTCAACTGTTTCAGAGTGTATCCTTCTATGTTTTTCAGATAGTTACAATATAGCTTTCTTTGTTGAGCTTGAGTTGGTGGTTTGTTCCTCTTTTCTCTTGCTCTCATTTCTGCATAGTGTTTCTTTCTAGCTTCTAAGAGTTGTACAAACAACTTTGACTTTTCTTTAATACTCAACTGCTCTTATTCTTCTACTAGTAATTGTTAAGCCATTTGATAGTGAGCATCCATCATTGCTTGTGTGTTATCCCATGATTCAATTAAAGCTATGTTGGCTTCTTCTTCCTTTTGTCTTGCAAGCCTCTCTTCTTCTTCCAATTCAGCTTGTAATTAAGCTTGAAGATTTAGAGCAACCTCTTAATCATACATAATCTGATCTTTCTTCTTCAAAGGCTTCTCAGGCTTAGTTATTTTTGCCTTACCTTTGTCCTGTGAAGGTTTTGATGCAGCTGGTGTTGTTGTTGTAGATTCACTTGGCTCTTGAATCATAACCCCTCTAACTTTAGGTTTTGCAGCTTTGATCTCTATTAAAGTCTGAGCCAGGGTCAATTCATCATACATTATGTTGAGCATGTCGTAGTAACTCAGAAGTCTCGCTCTCTCGCTCTCCTTTTTAACTCAACTTCCTGTCATTTAAAACATGTATCAAACACCTAGATTATCATTATTCCTTTTTTTTTTTTTACCTGAGTCTCATCAATCAAGGTAACTTGCATCTAACTTTAATATCAGCTATTTTCCTCTCCTGTTTGGATGCATCTTCCAGATCACCCAAACCTTCATCTTTAGAGGATTCTATTCTTGCAGATCTACCAACCTTCCTTAATCTTTTCAGCACAGGGAGTTCTTGACCTCTTTTTCTTTCAAGTTCATGACACTCCTTTTTAAAGCTTTCAATTTCTTCTTTGCCTGTGGTCTTTGTGTGTTCAAAATCAGACTCTATCAGACAGTTTTGTACAAAGTTCCATCAATTCATTAAGTTTCAGTCTATCCTCACGTTGAGTAGTGGATCATTGGAATGTGTAGGTACATTCTCATCTGCTGCATCATCAGTAAAACCACTAAGTTGAGGAACCTCAGTGTTCTGTTTCTTGGACTTTCTAGATATTTGCTTCTTATGAGGTTGGGATGATAATGGTTGAGTAATGGTGGGTGTGTGTTGAGGATCAGTAGGCATTGTTGAACCTTTTCCCTCTTCTTGTTGAGCTTGAACCATCATAGTGTGAAATAAAGGGGTGACTCTCCCAGAAAAACCTTTTCCTTCCCTCTTTATGTTTCCAAAGACTTTCTTAGTATGGAGAGGTGTACAAATAATCTTTTTTGTGATATGACATTCTCCAGTTGTTGATTCAACAAAAAGTTTTGTCAAATCTTAGATACATCGGACTCGATTTAACCCCACCTTCCAAGTTCTTTACCATATTATCAAAAATATACTTGGAAAAGTTAAATTTTTGGTTTGTGGCTAAGCAGATTATTGCAGAGGCCATAGTGCTACTAAATTCTTTCCATGCAGTAGTCTTAGTAATTAGCATTGAAGTATAGTAGGAATCAAAACTTCCATGAGTGAGAAAAGAAGCATTATAAATGTAGCTTATGAGTAAGTTTTTCTATACCCTCGTGTTGTCAGGTTCTCAAAAATGGTAGTAGTTGGCTAAATTATACTGCAATCAGCAATCTTCCAGTTGAATTTCTCTCCCCATTATTGTTGATTTAGATGATGATACCCTCTCTATCCACGAGGCTTGTATCTATTTTTCCTCATTGACTGTTTTCACTTTAGCAATTAGCCCAAATATTGTCAATGCATGATGTATAGATTGTGGTTGGAACGATATTAGCATATTTGATAGTGTGTGTGCATTCAGAAAATCCACTATCTGCTTAAATTCTTCACTTTCATCGGGTTTCTCCAAAAACGCGACCAAATTATGAGTCTCAGCAAACTTTAGAGCAGCCATTGTGTTGGGTTTTGATGATTAATGATGAAATTGAGTTAGGGTTTATGATTTGAGAGTTTAAATGATTGAAATCGAGTAAAGAATCGAATGAAACCCTGAATCGAAGTATTTATGAAAACACCATCAACAACATTAACTTTAACTGGCAGTCTTAAGTTGTGCCTAACAATATTAACTTAAAACCAACAGTAGTAAGTAACCCAGCAGTAGTAAGTAACCCAGCAGTAGTAAGTTTATGCCTGACAACATTAACTTTCACCAACAGTAGTAAGTTTATGCCTAACTCATTTAACTTTGGGTTACCAACGTTGACTTCAATTCATTTAAATTAGCTTTTGCATCATCCAAATTAACATTTTGGCTCATAAAACTTTCTATCTTGTTTTGATTTTCTTCTCAATTCTTTTTACTCATAATTCTCTCTGTCTGTTTTTGTCTTTTCTCAATTCTTTTTGCTCACTTTTCTCTCTGTCTGTTTTTATTTCACCATCTCTATTTCTTATTATTTAGCTCACTATCTCTCAATTTTTTTTCTCACCAATTCACTTCCTACCTATTTTTACTTTGCACCAGCTCTCTTTTTGTTTTTGTTCTCACTAATTCTCTTATTTCTTTTTCTCACTAAATCACTCTATCTGTTTTTATTTTCACACAGCTCTCTTTCTGTTTTTTATTTATTCTTATAATTCTCTCATTCCTTTTTTTACTAAATTGACATTGCAGGTTCTCTTTACAAACCTAGTTCTTACTGTTGAATACTTTTAAATGCTTTGCTATTGGTTGAGTAACATAAAAAAAAACAAAACTCGCCAAAGAACCTTCATCATCCCTGGCATCAATTTGACCTAGGGGATTCTATGGTATAAGGATGTAAAGGACACCTAAATGGTCTCATGAAGCTTAAGGCAAGTTTTCTATCTAGAAAAAGTTCATAAGAGGTCTTGTTATGAGGCTTGATAACTAACACCCTATTTTGGACATAACAAGCAATATTAACTGCTTTAGCCTAGAAAGTTGTTGGCAATTTTAAATCAGCTAACATAGTTCTAGCAGCCTCTATTAATTTCCTATTTTTTCTTTCAGCTACTCCATTTTGTTGTGGAGTCCTAGCAACACTAAATTCCCTCTTAATACCTTCATTTCAATAACTGATTCTGCATCCTATTCATATGAATTCAGTCCCATTGTCACATCTAATCACTTTTCACCCTAGGTCTATTAGTTTTTTCTATGCCTGTTATGAATTTTTTAAAGATTCACTAGTTTCATCTTAGTGGGCTAAAAAGAAAAACCAAACTAAACCTACCTAAAAATCATCTGTTGACAATGAGGTTAGTGCATCTTTTTATTAAACTCTTTACATATGTTGGGCAACAAATTCCATGTGCAACTTTTGTAAATGGTTGGCTGATTGAACTGACTATTTTGGTCTTACAAGAAGCTCTGTGTTGCTTTCCCTTCTGACAAGCAACACAAGTTTGATTAATTTCAAAAAGTTTTGAAGGTAAACCTCTTACAAGGTTTCCCCTTACCAGTTTATTCATTGTTTTGAAATTTACATGTCTAAGCCTCATATGCTAAAGATTAGATTCATTACTAGTGTGCTCCGTTTGCTAAGAGACAAGGAGACCTTCTTGAGGAACAACTTTTTTTAATCTTACTTGTACATGTTATTCCTTTCTAGGAACTTGAAGCAAAACATGACTTTCATCAGTTAACTTAAAGTCTAGAGACAGAACAACACATTCAGTATCAGTAAAAAGAATTACTATTCTTCTTGTCACACATTTGTGAGACACTAAAGAGGTTAACTTTTAATTCCTTTAAGAAATACACATCCTTCAAAATCCAATTTTATCTAGATCTTATTTGACCTTTCTCATAATTTTCTCTTCCTTTGGAATATACCATCCAAAGGTTGAGGTTGGCAAAAGGGCGGCGCGGGCTTACGGGCCAACGGCACGGGCTTAAACGGGCACGATGCCCAAAGGGCACAGGCCAATCGGTCATGTTATTACAAATCTCTTAAAATAAAGCCTAAACAATAAAAAAAATTATTGTTAGAATACATAAACACTCCGATAACAAACGATGAATACATCTGTACGGAATAATTACAACTTGTATGGCATAATTTTTTAGTATATGTGAATTTAAGCATGTAAATTATATAATTAAATTGAAGGTAAGTATTTTTTATATTCTGTACGTGAAAGATTATATATTTTATGGTCAAGTGAAAGTCAAATTTATGGAATTTAATTGTAACTTGTCATTTGGTGGAGCAAAAGCAAGTTGAAACGTGGCATGACAACTGTTTTCTTTTTTCCACCCATTTCGCCCATTAAGTATCTCTACCTGCCCATTATGGCCCATCCAAAAATAAATGAGTGCCCATTTGACCCACGAGGTTAACAAAAAGTGTCCAAATTAGCCCATGTTAATGAGAATAGGCGCATATTGCCACCCCTATCCAAAGGCAACAAATCCTTCATCAATTTCTTTATAATCTGTAAGATAGGATATGTTTCCTGTCATGTGCCTAGAGCATCCACTGTTAATTACTCCTTTATCCTTCAAATCTTGCTATGGATTGCCCTGCACATAATGGTAAGAAAATTAGTTTCTTTTGGGGACCCAAGTCATTACTGACTTGGATCTGCCTTGTGCATCAATATAGTCAAATCTTTTAAGGACATTGATGCACAATTGTTTCTGGAGACATGGTCTAAAACTTTGTCTTTTGGTCTTCATAAAACTCAACATGCTGACGGCCTAACATCATTTCCCTTGTTTCTCTTAACAACACTAAGAACTGCTTTTGACCTAGCAGTATTAACCCTTGTCCCCTTAACAATATTAACCTTTTTAGTGAAATTACTGTTATTAGCTGCTGTTATTTTGTTAAAAGGCCTTTTAACAGTTGAATATGCATTATAAATAACATTTTTATGGGTCCTGCATTATTCACTACTGTTTTTGGTTGAACAGTATTAACTGGTCTAGCAGTATTAAGTAAAATTAGGCCAGACCTAGTTAAGACTGTTCTTGGAACCATGTTCCGGTTTGGACTGGGGTGGGTTGATTTAGAAAAATTCTGTTTGTTTACCCTTTAAAACACGGTCCAAACTGGTTTTGCGAATCTTCCATTATATTCCAGATTATACTATCATTCTTAAAATGATTAAAACCCTACACACACTATGTCAAGCTTTGTTGAAGATCTCAAAATCACTCCCTAATTTTTGAGACATATGTTGGTTCCAGTTTCTCTTGTTTCCCTCTAGGACTAGGTGTGTTTTGCCTATTTTTATCAACTGATGTTTTCCTAGGAGATTTTACTTGCTCAGTAGACTTAACAAAGTTTATCTTAGCAAAACTAGGTTTATTAAACATCTTAACTGTTTTAACCTTAGGCACATTTTCTTCATCACTATCAGATACCCAATCCTTAATAATTGGGGCTTCATTTTCTTTCCTAGCAGTCTTAGGTTCATTAGTATCAACAGTAGGCTTTTTAACTATAGACTCACTAACAGACTCATTTACGTCAACAAAATCATCTAGACTAGGATAAACTAAATCAGATTTTGATGGCATAAAATTCCCAGTATAGGGAGGTGGGACAACATTATACCCTAATCTTGTTTTACACTTATCTATTATCTGATTGTCAAGAAGTTTACTTAGGTTTTTTGATGAATTTTTAAAATTTTATATTGTAAGTTGAACCTCATCTTTTTCTTTTGTAGCCAAATCTAACTTCCTTTTAAGCTCTTTAATATCTAAATATCTTAAATAGATTTCATGTTTTAAGAGTTTTATATCTTCATCATACACTGATTCATTTTTCTTAAAGACTACCAATCTAGCTTCTACAGATTTTAAACCAGTTTTATAAAAGACATCACTTATCCTAGCTGTTCTTAAGTCTTTAACTAACTGTTTATTTTGTTCTTTTAGATCTTTTACACATTCTAGACAAGATGAACAAACAATTTGAGTCATTAGATACCTCAGAGTGTGTAGAAGAAGTTGAACTTGTTGAAAAATAAGCCATAAGGCAAAAATCTGGTTGGACCTTTTCTGCTTGGTCCCTCAATCATAGCCTAAGCCATACACTAACGATACTAAGGCATATGAAGTAGTTTCCCTCAAATGGCCAGTCTTTCTGGTAGGCTCCTTGTCCTATGTCTTGAATATCCCTGGGTGCCTGCACTCCTTGCAAAAGTGTCCTTTCTTTTGACATTAAAAGGGGGGATTTTTCTACCTGGACTTGTCAAACTCAATTCTTTCTTTGTTGGTCATGTGCAACTTCCTTTTAGTATTCTTCAAGAATCTTTTTGCTCTCATAGTTAGCATAGCAATGTTCCACCTCAAGTCCATCTTTTATAGATCATCAGGATGGATTTGTTATAGATCTTCATTATCAAGCTGTGGAATACTTGGTTGGCTAGAAAAGAAGGAATAAATTACAGCATCACTCAAATTTTCAAATAGTTGTTGAGCCTATCAAACTGCTCCCTCGAGTGCTAGCGTATTAACACCCTAAACAATATTAACTGCTCTAGTTACACTGTTAGTGCTGCTAAAGGACAGAAAGGCTACATTGTGTGAGTTTGTGGTTGAGCTAGATGTCCCCTTGACTTCTGATTCATAAGCCTTTAGGTTGTTTAAGAGGTCATCCAAACTTAATGTCTCAATCTCTGGTTTGTTCCTCCACACAATAGTATGCATAGTCTATTCTTGTGACAGACTTCTCAAGAAATTCTGATTGGCGTCTTCTTGAGAGATAACTTCACCATGCATCTCCAGTTGACTAATTAGCTTTTGAAGCCTTTTATAGGTTTGCTCAATCACTTCTGTGCTGGATGCAGCAAAGTTTTCATATTGCTGCTTTAGAAGATTTTTCTGAGTTTTCTTTGTAGCATTATTACCTCCAAATCTGTTCTCAATTGCCTGCATCAGTGTCTTAGCATCCTTGTAGGAGTTGAACTTTATTTGATGCTCATTAGGTAAGGCCATCAACAAAGTGCTTCTTGTCTTTAATTCTGCCCTTCTTTGTGCCTTCTCTTCTATACTTGTAGGAGAGATAGCAGTCTCCTTACCGTCAATAAGTTTTGTTATTATGAGTGCATTACCATTTTCTATGATCTCCCATAGAGTGTAATCAATGCACTGTAGGTACTGCTCCATCCTCATCTTTCAGAGATCATACTCACCAGGTTAGAGTATGGGTATCTTGATGGTTTGAGTAGATTGAGACTCCATTGCTTCTTGAAAAAGTAGATCTTGTGTGTAGTTGATGTGTCGTTGTGTAATGTATATTTTATTGTTTCAAGTTTTAAATTTATATTTTGTCGACTCAACCAAAAATAACACTTTAACGGGCAGTGTACCCGATCGGTAGTAGTTTCGTGGTAAGTAGGGTGTCGATCACTGAGAGCGAGGTTAAATCTATCAATTTAATTAATATCTTGGTTATCTAATCTATGTTAATTCTATTCTAATCTAAACCTATGTTAAACCTATGTCAGTCTAAATCCTAATTCTAACGGGAAAAGGGGGTTTTCAGCCTGAGAGACTGGCACGGTTTGGTTGGTGACTACAATCAATTCAAGACACTGTTACCCACGCAAGCTAATAGACAAAAGATAAAAGAGCGGTCGAACCTTATATAAGAAAACTGTATTAACCATTATTAATCCGATTAGAACATTGGTTTGTTTATTTAGTGCAATGATTTCTTCTCTCGAGGTGGCATATCATTCTTAAGACTTAGGCGTTACATCATCCTAAGACCTAGACACATTAATTCTGTCATAATTAAAGCATCCACATAAAGCATCCTTATTTGCTGATTATAATCTATCTTAGGGATTAAAGCAATGGTGATCTTGTTAAACCCTAGCTCATAAAGACTTTACCCACTTACCGCTTAATGGCAATCTATACACTAGTAGTCTACTTGTCCAACTGTCCAACTATAAAAGTATATGGAATTACACGATGTCTCCTATGGAATTAAATACGTTGCTCGACCTCTTCTGCCCTTTTCTCCTCTGAAAATCAACTTTTGTGGTTTAGGTATCGAGAATATGATTTAGCACACTTAAAACTCGTTTTTGAGTTTTCTATTTATAAGGTTGGGAAGTCGGTTGGATATGGCGTATTCATGTATTGGATACAACGTATTAGGGATTTCTTAGAGTAGGGACCACGTTTGATATCTTCCAGAATATTATATTGATTCCATATCTTGAATACGTCGTATTGAGTCCTCTAGATACGGCGTATTGATCTTCATTCCTTTAGTGGTCTTTGGTGAGTACATGCACGAATACGTCGTATCTTCCTTGATGGATACGGCGTATTGGTCTTTAGAACAGTAATCTTCAAAATATCTTCATTTAAGCTTCAGAATGCGTGCCTTTTGCCAAGTTTCACCAATTACTTTATAATTACTGCAATTCTTAAATATAAACTATTAAGTAACAACTCTTTGCAATAACTATACAAAATGGGTTAATAACATGGGATAAATTATGCTATAAAATAGACGTTATTTGATGTCATCAAGGGCTTACAACAGATTGTTGCTGATGACTTAGAAGAGATGGATCTAAAGTGGCAGATGGCTATGCTGACCATGAGAGCTAGAAGATTTCTAAATAAAAGTAGAAGGAAAATTAGTGCCAATGGTTCTGAGACCATAAGGTTTAACAAATCAAAGGTGGAATGCTATAACTGTCATAAAAGGGCCACTTTACAAGGGAGTGTAGGGCTCCAAGGGAGAATAGGAACAGAGAACCTATAAGGAGGAATGTGACAGTAGAAACAACAGAGACAAAAGCTTTGGTGGCTCAAGATGGACTTGGGTATGACTGGAGTGACCAGGCTGAAAAAGGACATACAAACTTTGCACTTATGGCATATACATCTTCAGGTTCTTCAAGTTCTTTAAGCTCAGATTCTGAGGTATCTACTTGTTCTAAAGCATGTTTAAAATCTTATGAAACTCTCAAAGAACATTATGATAATCTGATAAAAGATTTTAGTAAGTCTCTAAATGTAGGATCTTATAAAGCAGGTCTAGAATCTATAAGGCTAGACTAGATGTGTATAAAAAGAATGAGGTTATTTTTAAAGAGGACATAAAGATTTTAAAACTTGATATTATGTTTAGAGATAATGCACTAACAGAGCTTAGAAAGAAATTTGAAAAAGCTGAAAAGGAAAGAGATGATTTAAAACTTAAATTAGAGAAGTTTGAAAATTCATCTAAGAATCTAAGCAAACTGTTAGAGATTCAAGTAAGTGATAAGTTCAAGACTGGTGTGGGGTTTGATAGTCAAGTGTTTGATAGTCAGGAGAATGATAAGTACAAAACAAGTAAAGGGTATCATGCTGTTCCCCCTCCCTATACTAAGAACTTTATGCCTCCTAAATCTGATTTGGTACTTGCTGATGAGGATGAATATGTTTTTAGTGAGTCAGTAACTAGTATACCTGATGTTGCAATAAGTGAAGCTAAGACTAGTGTGTCAAAACCTAAGTATGTTAGTGAACCACTTATTGAAGATTGGATATCTGATAGTGATGATGAAAATGAGACTGAGTTTAAGACTAAACAGAGAAAACCTAGTTTTGCTAAGGTAGAATTTGTTAAATCTAAAGAGCATGTGAAAACACCTAGGGAGTCTGTTAAAGAGGTAGAGAACAATAAGCAAGCTAAATACCCTAGAAAAACATCAAAGTCCTAGAGTAACCAGTAGAAACTAGGAATAATTGTTGATGACTCAAAAATTAGAATGAATTTTAAGTTTAAAAGAAGGCTTGATATGTATGTGGGGCAGTTTTAAACCATTTGATTAAAGATTATGATTTCCATAAAAAGAAAATGGTGGAAAAACCTATTTGGAACAATGCTAGTAGGGTGAATCACCAAAATTCTCACAGATTGACTCACCCTTATCCAAAAAGAAATTTTGTTCCAAGAGCAGTCTTAATGAAATCTAGCCTTAAAACACTTAATACTGTGAGGTAAAACTCTTCAAGAGCAGCAGTATCAGTTAATACTGCCAGACCAATTAATATTGCTTACTCAAACCCAATAGTGAATTGTGCAAGGCCGTCATCAAATGTTTTTAATAAAGCACATTCACATGTTAAAAGGCCATTTAACAAGTCTACATCAAATAAGAATTGTAATTTAAATGAAAAAGTTAATACTGTTAAGGGAAATGTTACTACTGTTGGGCCAAAAGCAGTAGTAAGTGATAATAAGGGAAATGAGGCTAATGTTGTTAAGGCCTCAGCATGTTGGGTTTAGAGACCAAAGCAAAAAGTCTATACCATTCCTCCAGACACAATGGTGCATCAAAAACTTAAAAGGTTTGATAATATTGATTCACAAGGCAGATCCAAGTCATGTGAAATCTTGTCCCCCAAGAGAGCCCTGATTCTCTTACTTATTTGTGCAGAGTATCACAACAAGATTTAAAGGATAAAGGAGTGATTGACAGTGGATGCTCTAGGCACATGACAGGAAACAGATCCTATCTTACAGATTATGAAGAAATTGATGGAGGATTTGTTGCCTTTGGAGGTAATTCCAAAGGAGGGAAAATTACTGGGAAAGGTAAAATAAGAACTGGTAAATTGGATTTTGAAGATGTGTATTTTGTAAAGGAACTAAAGTTTAACCTCTTCAGTGTCTCACAAATGTGTGACAAGAAGAATAGTGTTCTTTTTACTGATACTGAATGTGTTGTTCTGTCTCCAGACTTTAAGTTAACTGATGAAAGTCATGTTTTGCTTAAAGTTCCTAGAAAGGATAACATGTACAGTGTTGATTTAAAGAATGTTGTTCCTCAAGGAGGTCTCACTTGTCTCTTTGCAAAAGCCACACCAGATGAATCTAATCTTTGGCATAGGAGGCTTGGACATGTAAATTTCAAAACAATGAATAAACTGGTAAAGGGAAACCTTGTAAGAGGTTTACATTCAAAACTTTTTGAAACTAATCAAACTTGTGTTGCTTGTTAGAAGGGAAAGCAACACAGAGCTTCTTGTAAGACCAAAACAGTCAGTTCAATCAGCCAACCATTACAAATATTGCACATGGATTTGTTTGGCCCAACATTTGTAAAGAGTTTAATGAAAAAGATGTACTGCCTAGTTGTCACAAATGACTTTAGTAGGTTTAGTTGGGTTTTATTTTTAGCCACTAAGGATGAAACTAGTGAATCCTTAAAACATTTATAACAGGCATAGAAAATCTAATAGACCTTAGGGTGAAAGTGATTAGACGTGACAATGGGACTGAATTCAAGAATAGGGTCATGAATCAGTTCTGTGAACTGAAGGGTATTAAGAGGGTATTTAGTGTTGTTAGGACTCCACAAAAAAATGGAGTAGCAGAAAGAAAAAATAGGACACTAATAGAGGCTGCTAGGACTATGCTAGCTGATTTAAAATTACCAACAACTTTCTGGGCTGAAGCAGTTAATATTGCTTGTTATGTCCAAAATAGGGTGTTAGTTATCAAGCCTCACAACAAGACCCCTTATGAACTTTTTCTAGGTAGAAAACATGCCTTAAGCTTCATGAGACCATTTGGGTGTCCTGTTACAATCCTTAATACCATAGATCACCTAGGTAAATTTGATGGAAAGGCTGATGAAGGGTTCTTTGTAGGATACTCTACCAATAGCAAAGCATTCAGAGTATTCAACAATAGAACTAGGATAGTAGAAGAGAACTTGCATGTTAAGTTTAGTGAGGATACACCTAATATTGTAGGAAGTGGACCTAATTGGCTTTTTGATATAGATGCTCTAACAAATTCAATGAATTATAAGACAGTTGTTGCAGGAAATCAGTCTAATGGTAATGCATGTACAAAATCATGTGATGATGCAGGTAAAACTAGAATGGAGACAGTACCTGGCAAAGATTACATACTGCTACCATTATGGACTCAAGATCCACCATTCTCTTCTAGTTTAAAGGATTCTCCTGATGTTGGATTCAAACCATCAGGGGAGGAGGAAAATAAGGATGATGAAGATCCAGAGAATGAAGATAGTGAGGTTACAAGTACAAAAGAGCTAAGAGTAAATCAAGAGAAGGATGCAAATGTCAATAGCACTAACAATATTAAAACTGTTAGTCCAACTGTTAATGCTGCTGGCATAGTAGATAATGTTGTTGCTGAAAATATAGTCTATGGATGTGCTGATGATCTAAATATGCCTAATTTGGAAGAGATTGTTTATTCAGATGATGATGATGATGATGATGATGTTGATGCAGAGGCTGACATGAACAATTTAGATGCAATTATACCTGTCAGTCCTATTCCATCTACAAGAGTACACAAAGATTATCTAGTTAAACAAATTATTAGAGACTTGAATTCTGCACCTCAAACAAGAAGAATGACAAAGTTGGAAGAACATGGTTTGTTTAGTTCTGTTCAGCAAAGA
>BQNB010114043.1:0-16754 GCA_026074375.1 Tanacetum coccineum
CAAAATATTTGAAGTTTTTAAATGGAAACGTATTCACCTCTCCTTTACGATTTCCACAATTGGTATTATATAATTTCCACATAATAATATCTTCGTATCTCTGAATAGTTATCTTCATGGATACGGCACATGGCAGAAGGTGGATACGTCATATTGGGAATTATGAATACGTGTTTTCTTGTGAAGACTTGGCACTTATACACCGTATCTCTTTTCCTGGATATGGCGTATTGGTCAAAATTGAGTAATCTTCAAATATCTTTGTTTTAGCTCCAAAATATAGGCCTTTTAGCATGTCTTCACAAATCACTCCTCAATTACCGCAAATAACACTTTTAAGCAATTAAGTACAAATCCTTGCAATAATTATACAAAAGTAGGTAACTTATTCAGGATAAATGATGGTATAAATGTGACGTTATTTGATGTCATCAAATGTAACACCCTCAATTAAGCGTCATATCAGCGGAAGGGTCCAATGGTGTTACGTCATAGCATAATAACTCAAATCATAGAAAACAACTCAAAGAGAGACGTTTTAAGAAAATTTCATTCATTCGAATAATATAAAGTTTACATCACAGTCCCAATAAGTTTAACAACATCATACAACGTTTTACAAAACATTTTCAAATGAATAATTATTTAGCGGGCCTTCATATCTCCATCGCCGAATTACCTTCAAGGACCTGAGATAAAACATGCTAAAAGTCAACAATAATGTTGAGTGAATCCATAGAGTTTATATATATAAACAATAAAAATTTTCCGAACACAAGTATCATTTTTCAATATTCATAAGGATATAACAATGTGGCCAAACAAAGTTATATCGGGGGATTATTATAAGCCTCATGACATCGAACTTTACCATATATTCAATATAATGACCACTATACACCCTCTCTATGAGTGTATCTTATTCTCTATACAATGCATCCGTGGTGTCATATTCCCGACACATGACGATAGCTAGTCGTCACGGATAGGGGGTGGTAATCTCCAAATAGTACTATTTCATGTATAAGCGTATGCCTATTTCTCGGCAATTAACGATTCATGATTTCGGGTCTTTATTCTAGCGAGGGTTAAGCTTAAATATAATAATAATCAAGGCAACTAGCATACAATCTCCCTTGTGTTCTATTTTAAAAACAAGCATGTTATCTCCCTCGCAGGTTTATAAAACAATTAAAGTGTAAAAAATGCGAGGCTATGAACTCACTTAGTGACGTCGGACGAGAATATCGATGAATAAAAACTTTGGAAGTAGGCGCGTCAATCACCAAGACCTTACACTTGTAAGGGTCTTAGGTTTTTTAGTCGATAAAATTAACGAAACACGCATAATAGAGTAAATATATATGTTATACGTGTAGTTAACATATAATTCAAGGTTTAATATGATGTAAGTATTTTAAACTTAAGCTTTTACATGTTTTTAATTTGCCACTTTTAGCCACTTCAACTAGTATTGTCCATATTAGCCCAAAAAGCCCAATAGGCCCATTAAGCAAGCCCATTAAGTTATTAGGTTGATATTATCACTCAAGACCAGGCCTAGGACATTAGTTAGGTCCAAGTGGATTGGGCATAAAGCTAAGTCCAATGAGTCCAATTTGTTACATTGGGCCTAGTGGTCCAATAAGCCTTACGGGTCCATTTTAGCTAGTATAAAACTTTTATTACAAGTTTTCGGGTTCTCAGGGTCGGGATACTTTTATTATCAGTTTGTTAGCCTTTTAAAACTCCCAAGAAGTGGGTCCTTACCACCTTGGGTTTTTGTTACAAAAATCGCTTTACATAGTATAATGTTCGGGTAGTAGTAAATTTTATATACTTTCGTGTGTTTCCGAAAAATAGTCGTAATTATAATCCGTAAATGGTAAAATTCTATATATTTCTATTCTTTGGCTTCATATTTAAGTCCATTTACAGATTCAAACTCATTTTTAGACCCCCCCCTTTTTAATTTAACACACCCACCCCCCCCCCACCCAAACAAAACACCCCCCCCCCCCCCCCCCCCCCCCCCCCCCAAATTACATCTTTTAGTCATACATATACATAGGGTTACTTTTATACATAACAGTCATGTTTACAATTGGGACTGTACTCGTCTGACTGAATACTGAACCGCACTCAGTCTGATTCAACATTCCTGACTGTAACTGAAATCTCAATTTTACCGTTTTTGACGCCATTTTCAAAAACCGTAAATAGTGGTTGACCATCCAATTGATTCGAACCTACTTGATTTTATCATAGGTCTTCATAGTTTTAACTTTTTAACCAACTCAGTCCGTAAATGTGACTTTTTATACCATCTGTACAGCAAGGTCCAGATTTGACTAGTTTTAGTGTTTTGACCATATCTCACTCATTATTACTTTGGGGAATCATTCCAATTTGCCCAAATGTAAATAAGAGATTTATCTATACCTTCATGTCATCAAATAAATCCTTAAACTTATGAGTTTTATAGAATTACTGTTCATTTAAAAAACTCCTTAATTTTGATGATCTTTTCACTTGTTTTACATGACTATTTTAGCTATATTAACCTCGTCTATACATCGCATGGCCATTTTTATACTTGAACATAAAATTCATACATGTACATATTACATTTGAAATCAAAATTGAACCATAAACCCAAAAAACTCAAGAGATTTACCACAATAAAATGAAGATGATGATTAATGATAAAAAATACTTACAAGACTTCATTCTTCAACGTGATCTTCACCTCAAAATAATTTTTGACCACTATTTTCTTTGACCAATAGACTTTATAAAAAACTTGTATAAATCTCCAGCCCAACTTGTATAAAATCTTTCATTGAAAACCTCTTTAAATCACCTCTTAAATACCATGGTTATACTTGGAATATCTCTAATTAACTAGTGTGCTTATTATTTGTTCTTTGATTTTTTTTGGAATTGGGTGATTTTGGTGATTTGTGTGGCGTATAAAGAATCAGGGAGGGAGCAAGTATGCAGACTTTTTGGTGTATTATGACTTGCGGTGTGCTGTAGATAGGTAAAAAATAGGCCTTATTATGCTCTAGACCTAAGTGCCAAGTGGTTAGGGGTCATGGCCTGAATCAATGCAAGTTTAGTTGTAATATTACATGGCTTACAAAAGGGGACACCTCTCCCTTTGGTTTTGTCACCCTTTGCATGGTGAGATTAGTGGGATAAGTAGTTTACTACTTGTCCCACTAATTGTTAAGACGGGTATTTTTAAAGTTACGTATATTAATAAAAGGTACGATTTGTAGTCGTTTTTCATAAAATGTAAAAATAGTACAAGACACGAAAAATAAAAACGAATGCAATAAAAATATTTCTATGACATTTTGGAAATATAACGTTGATGCCTTACGTAGGATTTGCCGGTTCCTTGTAAACGTCGCGTAGATTACAAGTGTAAGCCCTAATTATCCCGGTTAGACGTGAGTTCACATCTCAACATAAAATTGAAAAAATTATATTTAATACTCGAGAATAAAATAACGACCTAAAATTGACAGTTTGTCACAAATCACGACCTAAGAACAATACAAGGAAAAATAGGATCACACCAGCAGCAAGTAGCAACAAGAAGAATACGATCGTAGAAGCTCACCCTAGGAAAGTTATATCTAGTTCAAATAAAAAGAATCATGTGTCTATGTGTAATGCAAATTTTAAACATGCTGTAAAAGATGCGAATTCTAAGTTTGTATGCTCTACATGCAATGGTTGTTTATTTTGTGCTAATCATGATAAATGTGTTGTTACTTATATAAATGATGTGTATTAAGCGTGTTAATCTAGTCCTGGTAAGAGCCAAAAAGATGGAATGATACTTATAGCAATTATTTATATTGTTTACATAGGTGGTTACCTACAGGAAGGGCCTTCACTATCAATTGAACAAAGTGCCCTATGACTAGAATCACTTCCAATCCCACAGTGCCTCCTAAGGAAACCAGCCAAATACCCGTAATTACACCTAATCCAGAAGTTAAGGTATACCGTAGGAGAACCAAAGTAGCAAAATCTGTAAGTTTCAATGATGAACCTAGCATTTTAGGACCTAGGCCTTCTAACATCTTGGAACCCAACATAAATTGGGGATCCTTTGTTTTAAATTCTCCATCTTCTTATCGTGTCCAATGCAGGTCGTCCAAATTATCCTCTGGTACTTGGACTCGTGATGCTCCAAACACATGACGGGATAACGCTCTCAGCTCATTAACTTTGTAGAAAATTTTCTTGGTACCGTCAGATTTGGTAATGATCATATAGCAAAGATTATGGGGTATGGTGACTATCAGATCAAGAATGTCATAATTTCCTGGGTTTATTATGTGGAGGGACTTGATTATAATTTATTCTTAGTGGGCTCTAGAGACACTATTCTGTACACACTTTCTTTAGATAAATGATGTGGTCCTCTCCCATATTTCTCTTGTCTAAAGATTCAAAAACTAAGTCCTGGTTATGGCATCGAGGATATCCCATTTAAACTTCGCAAACATAATGACTTGCCAAACACGGATTTGTGACACCTAAAAATTTCCTTTCCATTAATATAGCTGTTTCCGTTTGTTAATTTAAATTTAAAGTTTGTTATATGACTTTACGTTTAACCGGGAAGTTGTCCCGTTATTAATTAAGATTCATTTCTGGGAGTGATCCGTGCATCCAATCATTGTAGTCTTTCGTCATTAGACGCGTTTTTACGTTTTTAATTGATATTTAAATTTTCAGTAATTTTCGCGAAGCCCGTTATCATTTTTTTCGTTTCTTCTGTGATCGATTAATTAATAACATTTACTTGAGCACGAAAACCTTGGAAATTAAATCAAAGCTTCCACTATGATCCTTGAATTATGGAGACCAAATTAGCCCCCCTCCTTGGCTAGTATGCGTCCAAACCACAAGCACACACACTTGGGATCCCATTTGAATTTTGAATCAATGAATTTTTAAGTCATATATGCACATGTGACTAGTTTTTGTCCACCTTAAGCCTCATTGGTAGATCAAATTAGCCCCTTTGTCCTTGGGCTTGGTTATATTTTTCGAAACGACACACACACAACACCCTTTTTGGGGTCGTGCAATTTTGTTCTTATATATCACATGTAAATCTCATTCTCATTTTCATTATTCACACACACAAATTTTGAGTTTTTCTCTCTTCTTTCTTTGCTCTCTTGTCCGAAAATCCTCAAACATACACACACATTCATAAATTTTCTAATCTTGATCAAAAACCTTTAAAGATATTGTTTGTGGTTAATACTTTTTATATTCGAATTAATTATAAACAACGTTTGGGTTGTTTCTAGTCATCAATCATTTTCTAATCCACTTCTTTTTGTAAGTCTCTTAATCTTTTTAAAACTTGTACTTTTATGTTCATTTCTTATGCATACATACTAGTTGTTACAACTTGTTTTGTTAAAAGTAAAAGAAATTTTCAACTATGAATACTAAAAGTCTATACCTATTGCTGAAAAGAATGAAAGAAAATCATAAGGAACAAGTATAGGTTTTGTGATCATGGTTATTTTCGTGTTAATAAAAATTTTTAGCCTAGGGCTTATTATTGTCCGGCTTATGAATATATGCTTTTGGGCAAGCTTATTTTGATTTTATGGAGCTTAATGGGGGGGGGGGGGGGTGGGGGGGGGGGTGGGGGGGGGGGGGGGGGGGGGGGGGGGGGAGTGGGGGGGGGGGGGGGGGGGGGGGGTGGGGGAGGTGGGAGGGGGGGGGTGGGGGGGGTGGGGTGGGGGGGGGGGTGGTGGGGGGGGGGGGGTGGGGGAGGGGGGGGGGGGGGGTGGGGGGGGGGGGGGGGTGGGGGGGGGGGGGGGGGGGGGGGGGGGGGGCATATGTTTGGTCCGGCCCAACTAGAAAAGAAAGGAAAAACCCAATATTTTCCATTATTTATTTTTAGGGTTTTGCGCGTTTGCTTTTAATTTTAATCGTTAAGTTAAATCGCGTAAACTAAAAATAAACATTTAACGTAAACGAATATCAAACAAGTAAAAGTTTACGTCAAGCAAGTGTTATATAATTATTACGAAGATAATTTATAAATTTTGGTACTTTATTTTTTTATGTGTTACGTAAAATGCTTACGATTCGCGTTTTGATCTTTCATGCATGCATGTGAACTATATAACCTTTACCAATACCCACAATACTTATACACTATCAAAATTTAATCATTTCTTTCCTTATACCTTAAATAAATCAGCCCATATATTATTTATATACAAATACTACTTAATACATATACATGATATTTATAGGCAAGTTGTAATGAATGACCAAAATTTTCCCACTTGCATTACACCCTCTTACAAATCACGACTCTTGTAGCCTAAAACACTCTCTCATGCATGCCTTGGTCCCCTTTAGAGCTCATTTAATAACCATACTCGTTACCACTTAACCAAACTAAGGAAAATACATAGTTAGCTCTTCAAATTTTCCTATAAATAGCATCCTAATTCACCTTCATTTCTCACACAAAAACAAAAGCTACTCACTCTTTTCTCTCCCTCCTCTATCTAAACAATAGCAGCAACAAAGATTGTGGGTGCAAGGTTTTGGGTATTAGTTTTTTTGGAAGCTTAGGTATTGATAACGCTAGGATTTTCATAGTTAGATTTTCGGGTTTATATTTCACTTATCATCTCCATCTTCAAGTAAGCTTATACCATACTTATTCATACTTATTTTACACTCTTCACATCATATAGAATCCATCTTATATCACTCATGCCATGTTAATACTTAAAAACAAGAATTTTGAATGAAAAGATACAACTATTCTGATGTATGCACTTTTTTTTATAAAAACCAACTTAAAATGGAGATTTCAATTAAGACCTTGTTACTAAACTTCATTCTAAGGTCACCTAGATGTTGTGTTCAAAACCTAGACCCAACGGTAATAATCTCGTAGCTTAATTCTTAAAATCAAAGGATGTGGAAAAATGATAAAAATTGCAAATGGGTAACATTGAGACTAACCACGACCACTCTAGGATGGGTTTGAGGGTCAGGGCAATAGTGTATCTTGTAGAAGACACTATGACGTGAATATAGCAATTTGAATCACTAAAAACGGGTGTCGGATGAGCAAGTTACGACTAAATGAAAATCTGCAAAATTACATGTAAAGCTGTCAAAAAGAATGAAAAGTCGTGGGCAGCATACTTTGAGCAGAAATTCGAGGCCTTTAGTGTTAAAGTTAGATTCTGTGATAGTTTAGGATATTGTAGTCGCGGCGGGTAGTTTCCACAGCCCCTGGAATCACTAAAAAAGGTGTAGATTTGAGAAAGTTATTGTCCGCCAAAACATTGACCTCGCATCTATTGCATGCTGAAATAACCTGAATTTTTGTTGTCTGGAAAACAGGCAAATCTTCACGACCAGCCTACTTGGGCACTGTTTTCAAGGCAGTTAATGTCTAAGTTGGTTGAAATAATAAAGTGACTTTTTATAGTACATAACTTCTAGTTTTCAGAAACCACGGACTCGCATTTTTAGGATCCATGACGAAGGAGCTATTAGTCGATAAAGTAGGTAACTCATAAATATTTGGAACTTTTGAAAATGTTAAAATAAATAATCTACTTTTCCGAAATCCACGTTTTAACTTGTCAAACATAAACCCAACTGTGTACGGGTGATATAGGACATATATTATGCATTTGCATCATTGCACTCTAGTTTCCAATATATTAAAAGCATATTACTTATTTAGGTGACGGCTAAAGTTTCTGTGCATCGTTTTTTGTGCTTACTTTTCCATTAACGATATTACTATTTGCTTAAGGTGAGTTCATAGCCCTACGTTTTACATTTATAATGATTTACAAGTGGACATTTTTACATCATGATTACGTGTTTTGCCTAAGTAGCGATAACCTATCTGAGCCCATTATCATGAACTGTCAATTACTTGTTGTGAGTGCGAATGTTATAAATAGATCTATTGGGATTGACATCCTCGTTCTAGTGATTAGCTATCACTGGACAAACGAACGTATACCATGTCAGACATAGGATGTTGCGGGTTAGAACATCATCACAGGCAATGTTGGCAATTTATATTGTAATTCATACATGTCGAGCTTTAGTGTTATGAGCTTAGGAAAACGTGATTACATTTTACGATGTTTGCATCTGTTGCATTATCATGGGGAAATCTTGTAGTTCTACATTATACATTTACAAACCTATGAATTCACCAACATTATGTTGACGTTTTAAAGCAATGCTTTTTAGGAGGTTAATAAGGCACGAGGTGCAAGGGATACATTGGTGATTATGTTTTTTGGAAGTCATGCATTAAAGATTTGGTCGCATTACATTTTGTATATTTGTTATGGGTTAGAATCTTTGTATTTTGAACAAGTAAACAAGTGAAGCTTTGGGCTTTTGAAACAAACAATTTACTAAATCCAATGTATCAGTTTTAAACGACTTTTAATGGCCGTTCTCATATATATATCTTGTGCTATTGATCTATGAAGTAACACTCTCAACCCATATTCTGCTGCGACCCAATTTAGAGGTGTTATAGATATTCAGTGACGTCACACCCTCAGACACTAAATCGGACGAGACCCTATTTGGGGGTGTGACAGATTGGTATCAAGAGCCTAAGTTATAGAGAACCAGATAGTATAAACTAGGTCTGGTCTATAACCATTATGTGACCCTACGTGATTATATGTGATCCTACGTGATTATATGTGCCTTACGTGATTTTACATATACGTAATATATATATGTACTATGTAATTAAGTACTAAGTATAACTAATACTACTATAATTATGTTGCATTCTTTTTGTGGTACTGCATTCGATGGTTTATTCATTCATTCATTCGTTCATTTACCTATTTGATCATTCTTTTCCCACATTATGCATGGTTGGTATAAAGGATATTTATATAAACTTTTACCTGTGCAGGTCATGGCTATCTCTGTTATCTCAATTTCATCAGATCTGTCGAAGGAGAGTGTAGGGACATCTACTGGACGAGTTATCTTGTTTGGTACTATCCCTACCACTATCCCTGACACTACACCTTCTGTGATTCCACCTACTACCTATATTGATACCATACTGATACCTATTATTTCACCCACTATACCACCATCACCTGATTATACACCCGCATCACCTGATTATTCACCCGCATCTGATACGGATTTTGATCCATCTAAAGATCCGTCATCCGATCATATACCACCACTACCAGCTACTTCACTATTTCTTTCATCGACCGATGATTCTTCAGACAGTGATATACCTGATACACCACCATCACCTACCCATGGTACACCATTCACTGAGACTACTCTTTCTACACAGAGTTCACCTATTGCATCTGGTGCACTTTGACGCCGAGTCATGGTTCTTGCACATGGACAGCCTTTACCTCATGGTCGACCGTACTGCTACCATCTTAATCGGCCGGTACACATGATGACTGCGAGGAAGAGGGTTCGATCATTACCCACTCATCATCTTGCTGTGAGACATTCAGTTGACTACTCTTCTTCAGATCATTTTTCTCTGGATGATTCTTCGAGGGATTTATCACCGAGTTCATCATCAAAGACTTCTTCAGACTCTTTTGCAGATGCTTTATCTGATTCTGCATCTAGTCGTTCATCTTCTAATCATTCATTACCAGTACCATCATTGGGTATGAGACCTAGTCATCATTTATGTTTATTAGTACCGAGTATTCCTCGTTCATCTATTGCTATTTTTGATAGACCATCTCCTAATTCTTCTTCTGCGAGTCCTTCTCGCAAGAGGAGTAGATCCCTTACTGCATTTGTACCGTTATCTTCACCTACCCTTGGAGCATTGTCTTATGTACGTGCTGATCTTTTACCATTACCTAAGAGGATTAGGAGTTCTAAGTAAGCCACAGATTTAGAGGTTAGTACGGCGAATGGTTCTGAGCCATCTAGGTATAGAAGGACTAATTTAGAGATGGATGTTGATGTTGTGAGGAGTGATGGGATTGATATTGACCTCAAGATTCAGGTAGAGATCAACAACTGTATCGCTTATGCGGGTGCTCTTAGAGATAACGGGATTGATGCTAGGGTTGTAGTTGAGGCTATTGATCGAGACGGGTATGAGAGGCCCAATTGAGGTTAGAGTTGATAGAGTTACTCACCCAGTGGTAGCTGATGATATTCCTAAGCCTGCTCAAGAGGGAGCTGTAGAGGTCACGCATGAGACATTGGGAGATTTGGTTAAGAGGTTTCATGATCATATTGAGAAGATTCTGGTTCATTGACAACCACCTTTTTAGGGGTAATTATATATCAAATAGTATAATACAATATCAAATATAAATCCCCGCAAGTCAACCTAGTCAACCCTTTAGGAAAAAGGTCAACAAACTCACGGGTATGATATAAATGATTCCGGGCAAGTGATCACCCGGGTCGTTCTCCCAACGAGGCGTGCAATAGAAAGTCGAGAGTCGGTTTGATATTTGATGTTTGAATATAACAAGGCTTTGAATGGGTTTTCTAATTCTAAGGGAAAAAAAATTAAAAAACAATCTAAACTAAAAACAAAAGCAATTACGAAATTAAAAACGTTAACGGGGACCCTAAAAAAACGTGACTTAAAACCTAAATTATCAAAATTTAATCCTAAAATGATTTTTTAACTTTTTATAAATCCTAAGTGTATAAAATGCAAGAACAAAGAAAAGTAAATAAAAAACGTAAGCATTTAAAGTGAAAAAACGAAGAAAAACCATAACGGGACCAAATCCCGCTCTTTAAAAAACAAAATTCTATAATTTTAACCCTACGAATACAAATTTAATTTTTCTAAGTCCTAAATGGTAAAAGAAAATTTTCTAAAATAGAATTATATTTTTTTTACTTTTATATTTTTTTATATGAATTTAAAACACTTTTAATGAAATAAAATGATTAAAAATACTAAACTATTTTAGAAAAATCTGAAAAATTAAGGGAAAGTGCATTGCACAGTGCTTGATCTAAGAACAATAAAATGGGGTTGCCAGCTTATTGGAATAAGCTGGGAAAAAGCCCAAAAGGCTGATAAGCTAAATGGGTAAAAAAAGGTAAAAAGATTAATTGTGCAAAGAATAAACAGATGGCCTTACTGGTGCTAATGGTTTGTGTGTGTGTTGTTTGGGACGTGTGTGTGCAAAGGGAGAGGTCATGGGTTCGACCCCCATGCCTCTCCTTTTTTATAAACCATTTTTTTTGAAATTTTCTTTTTCAAACTTATAAAAAAGAAAAAAATAAGCAACTTTAACAAACACAACTTTTTTTTAAACTCTAAATTAAGTTGGGAAATAAGCAAAAGAAGTGACAGATTTGCATTTTTAGACTAAGTGATTACATGGCAAAACTAAGGGCTATTTTAGAACTAATAAGCAAAAGGAAAATGCAAATAAGTAAAGACAGATAACTAGCCAGCCCTAATAAGCACATATGAGCAATAATAAGCCTAGAAAACAGACTGAAAAGCACTGAAAAGCAAATGAGCAATTTGGCTAAAAGTATAAGCCAAACAGCCCAAAAGGGGACTTTTAAGCTTATTTTTAAGCAACTAAATGGAACATTATGGCAAAATGACTTGTAAGAACTTAAAGCCCATACTATAAGCTACCTAAATCACTAATTAAAAAGCATTTTGAAAAATAAACAAGCTAGGAAAAAGGGCTTATGAAAAGGACAGTTTGATTCAGTGCATGTTGAGTTTGGTTTTCTTTAAAAGAAAAAAGGGCTTAAGCTAGAAAAAGCTAAACTGAAACAATAAAAAGCTCAAATAGACTGAGCTTGACACCCAATGAGCTTGTGCAATCAAAATCAAATCCTAAAACAACTTAAACCTGACTCAAAATTGAAATTGAAAACTGACATTTAAAAAAAATGAAACAAAGATTTGACAGATTTTTAACCAAATTTAAAATGGCCAAATGGAAACTTATGTGACTCTTTCCTACTGCATTTATGATCAAATTAGAAGCATAACCAAGTCCTCAAAATGACTTTTAAGCAACAATCATGTTTAAACAGTTTGAAGAAGTGAAATAACCACAAATTTAGACAACTTGCATAAAACACCTTAGAACTTGATATTAAACTTTAAAACCTAAAAAAACAGATTAGAAGGCTTAATTAAAGTTGTTCAAAAGTTACTTAATGACTCAAAATGATTTTGAACTAATTTTGACCCATTTTAAGTCTTATGCCAAACACCCCTTTAGAAACTAAAATTTAACATTAAAGCTAAAACAGAATAAACCTTGCATTAAACTAAATTAAATAAGCATAATAAAGACAAATTAAGTATTTAAAAAGTAAAATAAGCACTAAATAAGCAGAATTAATATAAGCTACATAGATAAGCTGGAAAAGAGATTTTGGTCTTACAAGTGGTCCAAAGCTCTAGGATGAGTAACCAACTACCCTAACCTTACTCTAAATCAGCTTATTGCACCACCAGCCCTTCCATCTCTGGCTTATAACCCATAATAGCTTATTACCCGTTTTCCAAATACCAATCCAATAACCTGAACCAATTCCAGCTTTTCCAATCTTCATACAATAAGCTCAAACAAGCTTGAGTGAGCTTTTTTGAGTGAGAATAAGTACAAGAGAGTAAAATGAGCTTAACAAACAGTTTTTAAAACATAAATTGCATTAACTGAAAAACAGAATTTTTGCATAAAACTTGAAATTGCATTAATATTTAAAACTTTTACAAGACTCAAAAAGAAAGTACAATAACAGAATTTAAATGACATAAAATATTAATAAAAATAGTAAAAGTAAAAACTATACTACTCCTAAGTTACTTTAAAACTAGATACTCCTTACAAAGGAAAAATAAGCCTATTTATATAATAATTACAAAGCACAGGTGTGCTTCTTATGTTTCTTGTGAGAGAGACTTCAAAGTCATCATCTTGGCCTTCAATCTTTCTTTGGCTCCAAGCAAATCAATCACAGCCATTAATTATGTCTTATCCAATCACCTTGCAAGGGATTGCCAAGGTGGCTTTGGCCGGTTGTGAAGTGGGGTAAGTTTTGGCTGTATGCTACAGTAGCACGTGAAACTGGAAGGGATGTATAGTGGGTTTTGGCGGGAAATTTGGTTTTGGGTTATTTGTTATAACAGGGTAAGAGTTTGAGGGTTTGGCAAGATTGGCCCTTAAGTTTGTATAGTATATTTGCAATGAAAGTCCTTATGGTGAGAAAAGTTAGGGGTGTTGGCAGAAATGGCCCCTGATGTTGTTTTTTGTAGTTGCAAGAATAGTCCTTGTGGTGATAACAGACTTAACAGCCATATTGGTGGGCTGTTAAGTTGGTTTGGGCTTTGAAATTGGGCCACGTAATATGAAAAAGGGTTTTGGGCTTGTAAGTCTTACTATAAATGATTTAATGGGCTGACCCGACCCATTAGATGGGTGCGAGTTGTCCCATTAAGTATTTCTTCAGTTACGACTTCGGTTTTGACTTTGACTTTGCAGGGTTGACTTTGACTTTTTGTCTTTGACTTTGACTTTAACTTTTTGGCTTTGACTTTGACTTTAACTTTTTGACTTTTCACGCTCTTCCATTTCGTGCTCGATTTTGTCTGTTTTGGCTTCATTTTTGTCCTTTTCGTGAATATCCGTTTCTTGCACAATACAAGTGAAAACATACAAATACAATGTATTTTTGGTACGTTTTTGGTCATTTAAGTCCGTTTTCCTAGGTAAATGGTATGTGTATTTAAGCACATACCAATTGTGTTCAGGTTATTAAGAGTGTCCAGAGGGATCAGGGACACTGGATCGTAGTGACAAGACAGCAAAGTGCTGATATGTTGGAGAGGATCAAAGAGCTGGAGCGGGATAATATGAGACTTAGAGACATGATGGATGTTGCAAGTCAGAGAGCTGTCCAGTCTCAGCGTAGGGAGTTGCGTGTTCAGAGGGAGATGAGACATGTTTGGCGTTTCAGATTTTATGATTGCATGAGGATTACTAGGCTTGAGGCTTGTGCCAGGAGACATTTGGGCTACCGTTCTTAGATTATTTCTTGAGTATCCTAGTGTTGACCCGTAGCACATAGTAGTAGCTAGTTATTAGGGATTTGTAAATCCAATATTTTGGAACCGTGTTGTAACCATTAGTATTGATGATATGAAATCTAATGTTACCATCCTATGTTTGATATTCTTAACTTAATGATATTTTCTATTGCTTATTGTATATTGCATTATTACTAAATCGTGGCATTATCATAAAGTTATTATGATTTTGTATTTACGTGAAATAATACTTGTTATTTTATTCAAACCCCGTTAACAATCTCGTATCATCATGAAATTTCATCGTGTTGTGTATTGTTATGATGTAGGACAATGCCTAACACCCGATCTGGAGCATCAAGGACACGCGAAAGAGTTAACAAACAGATTGATCGCCAAATGGCAGGAGCGTTAGGAGCTCGTAACGCTGCAAGGAACCTTGAACCCCTTATGAGAGACGGGGGTGGACAAGAAGAAGTAAATGGAAATAGAGGAAATGGAAATGTAGGAAATAGAAATGGAGGAAATGGAAATGGTAATGAGAACAGAGGAGGAAATGGCTATAACTTTGGACGATTTGTGCCTGCTAGAGTGCACATATCAAGACTTCCTGAAGTGCCAGCCACTTAGCTTTAATGGGACAGAAGGAGTTGTTAGGTTAACTCGTTGATTCGAGAAGATGGAAACGGTGTTCCACATTAGCAATTATCCAGAGAAGTACCAAGTGAAGTATGCTACGTGCACGCTTTTGAACAATGCATTGACATGGTGGAACTCACATAAGAGAACAATTGGGATTGAGGCCGCCTATGCCATAAGTTGGGTAGAACTTATGAAGTTGATGAAAGAAGTGTACTGTCTAAGGAACGAGGTTTAGAAGTTGGAGACCGAGTTGTGGAACTTGGTTGTGAAGGGAAATGACTTGTCTGCTTATACCATAAGATTTCAGGAATTGGTGTTGTTGTGTACTAGAATGGTCCCAAATGAGGAGGACAAAGTTGAGAGATTCGTTGGAGGTTTTCCTGACAATATTCAGGGGAATGTAATCGCTGCTGAACCCACTAAACTTTAAGATGCAATACGTGTTGCCAACAACTTAATGGATCAAAAGCTGAAGGGATATGCTAGAAGTGCTAAAAACAAGAGAAGGTTGGATAACAACCCGAGAGACAATCGTGGACAGCAACCAGTTTTCAAGCGGCAAAATGTTGGAGGCCAGAACGTGGCAAGAGCTTATACGGCTGGGAACAATGAGAAAAAGGGGTATGTTGGATCTCTTCCCTACTGCAACAAGTGCAAGTTGCACCATGCAGGGCCGTGTACTATGAGATGTGGAAACTGTAAGAGAGTCGGTCATATAACTAGGGATTGTACGGCTACAGTTACTCCAAACACTCAGAGAGCCCTAGTTGGGAATCAGCCGGGTATTATTTGTTATGAGTGTGGAAGGCCAGGACATTTTAGTAAGGATTATCCTAAGTTGAGAAATTAGAACTGTGGAAACAAGACTGAAAGCAAGAATGGAAACAAGACTAGAAACTAGAGTGGAAGTAATGAAGCTGCAGCAAAGGCTTACGCTATTGGAGGAGGAGGAGCAAACCCTGATTCCAATGTTGTCACGGGTACGTTCCTTCTCAATAACTGTTATGCTTCGATGTTATTCGATTCGGGTGCCGATAGGAGTTTTGTGTCGTCTACCTTTAGTGCTTTGCTTGATGTTGCACCATCCACTTTAGACACTAGTTATGCCGTAGAACTTGCCGATGGAAGAATTTTAGAAATAAATGTTGTCCTTAGAGGATGTACGTTAGGATTATTAGGTCATCCGTTCGACATAGATCTAATGGCCGTAGAACTTGGTAGTTTCGACATCATCATCGGTATGGATTGGTTAGCGAAGTACCACGCGTTGATCGTTTGTGACGAGAAGGTTGTTTGTATACCTTATGGAGATGAAGTGTTGATAATCCGAGGTGATGATTGTGACGGCAGAAGTAAGTTGAACGGGAATTTCTAGAAGTCTTTCCAGAAGACTTGCCTAGACTACCACCTGCTCGACAAGTTGAATTTCAAATTGACTTAGTCCCTGGTGCTGCACCTGTAGCACGAGCCCCGTACCGATTAGCACCAGTCGAGATGCAAGAGTTATCCACTCAGTTGCAAGAACTTTTTGATAGAGGATTTATAAGACCCAGTTCCTCACCTTGGGGAGCTCCGGTTTTGTTTGTCAAAAAGAAAGATGAATCTTTTTGGATGTGTATTGACTATCGTGAACTAAACAAACTTACTGTGAAGAACCGATACCCACTTTCGAGAATCGACGTCTTGTTTGATCAACTGCAAGGGTCAAGAGTCTACTCTAAGATCGACCTGAGATCTGGTTATCACAAACTCAGAGTTCGAGAGGAAGACATTCCCAAGACCGCATTTAGGAATCGTTATGGTCACTACGAGTTCCAAGTAATGTCGTTTGGTTTGACTAACGCATCGGCAGTATTCATAGATTTAATGAATAGGGTGTGCAAAACATATCTGGATAGATTCGTGATTGTGTTTATCGACGATATTTTGATTTACTCTAAGATCAGAAAGGAGCATGAAGGACACCTTAAGTTAATTATTAGGTTACTTAAGAAGGAGG